>APFE030089738.1:238759-248759 GCA_000404065.3 Pinus taeda
CTCAAAATAAGAGAAAAAAAGAAATTAAAAGAAAAATACATCAAATAAAATTAAACTAGTAAGATAGGACAGGGACCTAACTTTTGTTGACGGTGGACCCTAAAATTATGAAAGGTGTTTATGTTATCCCTTACTCTTTCAAGACTCCCTGCATAGGTGAAACCGATGGCTCAATTAATCAAAGGATTCATGAGCACACCGCTAACATCAAGCATGGTAGGACCCGCTCCTCTGCTTTGGCTAAACATGGAGAAAAAATTAAGCATCACATCTGCATTGAGGAGGTCTAGGTCATTGTTAGGATTAGTTATTTCCATCATCGAAAATTCAGAGAAGCCCTAGAATTAGAAAAATGGTTGGAAAATTAGCAGAAGTTGGCTCCCTATCCTATCTTCCTAGTTTAATTTTATTTGATGTATTTAATTTTATTTGATGTATTTTTCTTTTAATTTCCTTTTTTTGTCTTATTTTGAGATATATGTTATAATTTATCCTATTTTATTTTTTGTCTTTTGCTAGTATTTCAATGGTTTTGTGAAGTTTTTTTTTTTTTTTTTTTAGGAAAAAAATTAATTTCATTATTCTTGGCTCCTTTAATTAAATGCCCTTGTTTATTGTTTTGTTTGACTTGGATTTCTGTCATTAATTTTTTCTTGATCCTCTATTTATTTGTAGGGCCTTGGCTCCTTACTTTATGTTTGACCTTGCATTTTAGGTTTTTCTAGTGTTGATTATTGTGAGTTTTGATTTTATTGTTTCTAGGATCTTGACTCCATTAATGAATGTTAGGAATTTGCTCCTTGTTTTGTGTTTGACTTTGAATTTTTAATTATTTTTAATCTAATTATTCCACTATATATTGAACCCTAACTTATTATTAGATTTTATTTAATATAATTTGGTCTTAATAATTAACGTCACATATTAAAATATTATTTTTCAGAAACTAGTCGTTTATTATAGCCATTAATTTGACTAAGGATCTCTACATTGTTCTCTATTTAAACTAGTGCCATGATCTGCCTCTTCATCTTGTCCTGACGATGAACCACCCTAGATGGTTCTAAATGCATCGACAAATCTTTTTCCTATGTGATTTCTACCAAAAACATTTTCTTAACATTCTTAACTATGGTTGTCCTGACGATGAACCACACTGGATGGTTCGAAATGCGTCGACAAATATTTTGCCTATGTGATTAGATGGAATTTTGTAAATCATGAGTACAAAGGAATTTTTTAAATCACGAGTACAAACTATTTTTTTAAATCATGATCACTCTAACTATTTACTTACATGACCTAAATTTAATTATGTAATTATATATTTTATGATATTCGAATGGAGTGTTAGTCATAGAAAATCTTGATCAATAATCCCAACAAACACGTCTTCATTAAGTGCTGCCCAGACTGCCCAAATTCCTTCGTTTAAAAAAAGGAAGAATGACAAGAAAAATGGCATGAATTCCACACTCTTAATTGATACAACTCTTCTATATTACCATAGACATGCATGCGAATTATACCATAATAAACTACATTACTTTTGCTTAGTTTATTGCCAGTGTAACTATTTAGGAAAAATTAGTTATGCCTGAATCTGCAAGGAACAGTCTGACACTGAAGAAGGGAAACTTTCCCGTTTCTAGAGGATTATCTATACAAAATAAGGAAGGGAAACTTTTGAATATATATATATATATATATATATATTATATATATATATATATATAATATATATTTCTCTTTAATTTTGTCATCTGAAATTGATAATTCATTTAGATGGAAATGATAGTTAAAAAAAAAGAAAAAAAAAAAAAGAAAGAAAAAAAGAAAAAAAAAAAAAGAAAAAAAAGAAAAGTAACTAAATAGAAAAATGTAAGTTACTAAACAACACCCATAATAAGACCTCAACTAATCAACTTACGGATAAATAAATTTAAATAATAATAAAATAATAGCAAAAATGAATTTCCAATGTTAAACTATGGATAAGCGGTAATTTTTTTTGGTCAAAGACAATTAATACGCAGTCAAATGCAAAACTGAATGCGTAATACCATGCATGCGACAAGTATAATAAAGTAGAATGTTAAGAAACGTAACAAGGCTATATATAACTTAAAATCGGTTAGATTGAAGTTATCATTATTATAAATAAAAATGGTTTTGAACAAAAGAAACTAATAATTAATTTAGAATTAGTCAAAATAAAATTATTGGGTATTAATGAGTAATGAGGCGATTGAACTAATCTTGTAATTGAATTAATTTAAGATTTTAACTTATTGAATAAGGAAAGAAGATTGAGAATTAAAGAAGAGATATTTAGTTAAAATATTAACCAAGAAATGATATATGAAATTAGCATGAGAGAATTTTTGCAGTCTAAAATGGGCTTCCTAAGGAATATTATAAAATAATAGTGGAAATAATAAAATAAGATTAGATTACATCATTAAATAAAAAAGAAAAAACTATTTTTTCAACTCGTATTTTCAACTTATCTCCTACGATTTTACTCAAATTTCGAGTGGGAGCACTTCTTGGATGCAAAATTTAATTTCTCATCCAAGGAGTACCCATGTTGCATACTTTCGATGGCCCCTGCTAGGCGAAAAATGAGAAATACATGAAAAACGTGATTGTGCAAGGAGTACCCATGTTGCATACTTTCGATGAACCCTGCTACATAAAAAATGAGAAATACATGAAAAACCTTGATCACAATCACATTTTTCATGTATTTCTCATTTTTCGCGTAACAGGGGCCAACGAAAGTATGCAACATGGGTACTCCTTAGATAAGAAATTAAATTCTGCATCCAACAAGTGCTCCCACTCGAAATTTGAGTAAAACAGTAGGGAGATAAATTGAAAATAAGAGTTGAAAAGGTAGTTTTTTTTTTTACTCCAAAGATGGTGAATCATCCCCATGGTTGACATCATCATTTTGGATCCTATTGGTTCTTATTAAGTTGATTTTGGTTGTACATTTTTGTTTTGAGGCCCATTTTAGAACTCAAAATTTCTCTAATGAAAAGACTAAAATAAATTAATTAAAAGATATAGTAAATGAAGAATTAAATGAAGAAGTGGAGGATGAGTGGGCTGGGGGAGGACAACAGGGTTTAAGATGGGTTCAAATTCATATTAGAGGGACCAGATTAGGATTATAATTCATATTAGAGGGACCATATTTGGTGGACAAGAAATCAATAGTGGGTTTCCAAAAATGACTTAATTGATATCCATGTTCTTGATTAAAGTTGTTAGGATGATTTTCAATCTCAAGGGTCTCCCTAATGATATAGTTTGAGTGGAAGGGGGCAGATGTTAGGATTCTAGTTGAGCTGAGAGGCTCATTCTACAACCCAGCATGATGTGTAAGGATGTCATCCGTCATTGAGGTTGAAATTGTGTTCATATATGCCAAATTTTTATTATATATATTATATATATATATATTATATATATATAATATATATATATTTTTTTTTCAAAATCTAAAAATAAAAAAAGTTAAATAACTATAGAAAACATGAAATAATGTCGACTCATAAAAAATTTGCACTTAAAGAATTTGATCCCTCTCAGGTCATATTGGATCCGTATTTAAGATGGATATATTCTCGTTTTATCAAAACAAATAAGATGATTGGTGTTATGGGAGTGTTCAACGATGACAGATTTAACAATACAATTATGGTAGGTGTTAGCGATATGTTTTTTGAGTCGAGCTTTAAAAGATCTACCAGTTTGCCCTATGTAAGACTTTCTGCACGAGCAAGGAATTTCATAGACCCTGGGACCTAACATAGGGTCAATCTTGTCCTTGGTTTATTTGAAGAGCTTGCTAAGGGTTATTTGGGGTTTGAAAAAGGTCTCAATGTTCTTTTTTGATAGGATTTTAGATAAATGATGAGTAACCCTTGAATGTAGGTAAGGGTTGCTTTAGCTAAGGGAGGGTTAGTGGAAAGGCTTTTAGGTTGGGGGTGGAGAACAAACTGAAAGGCCTTGTTGATATGGGTTGAGGAGTAACCATTGGATTTGAGAGCTTTGGTGAGATGAACTTTTTTAATGTTTTTTTTTAATATTTTTTATTTATGTATTTTTATAACTTAAATTTTATTAATATTAATATATTATATATATATATATAATTTGATTTTTTTTTAGAAGCTTGGCAAGACTTCACCTTCATCATGTCCACAAATATTATCCTTAATCGGGCAGGGAATTGAACTAATGACTTCAACTCAAGGAGTGCACATCACTTTTTATCAGACCTGGTTGGGAAAATTATTTATTTTTATTTATTTATTTATTTTAATTTTTGGGGTATAAATTTTTTCTTTCTAAAATTATGTTTTTTAAGAAATATATATATTTATTATTTTTTTTTATTTTATTTTTTGGTTTTGTTGTTTGTTTGTTTTTGTTTTGTTTGGTTTTTGTTTTTGTGTTTGTTTTTTGTTTTTGTTTTTTATTATTTTCTTTTTTTTTGTTTAAAATTTCTCCTTTATGAGATATTTTTTGGTTTTTGGTGAACATTTTATGCTTGAATTTTTGTTGTTTTTTTTTTTTGGTTTTAATATAATTTTTAGGTTTGGTTTATTTTTAATTTATTTGGATCTTTTAATATATATTTTTAATTGACTTGTATTTATTTTTTAATTTTGTTATATTTTCATTTTTATACATTTATTTATTATTTTATTTTATTTTACTCTTTTTCTACGAGGCCCATGTGAGTCTTTGACAATTTGATAGTTGATTTTAAAGTTTTCATTATAATGGATCACATCTGTCCCCACAGTGTGTTAATTTCATGGTTGGTTTTTAAGTTTCCTTGCAATGTGTCAGATTCACCTTCACTGCATGTCAATTTGATGGGTGTTTTTTAAATTTCCATTGGATTGTGTCAAGTTGTCTTACGCTAATATTTTTAAATAGTTATACTTTTAGCATTTAAATAATAAATTACTCTTGTTATATGAATCCTTCACTTATATGTTCAATTTTAATTTTTTTTTAAGTCATGTACTTTGTCTATAATGCCATGGTTGAAATATGTTGAAAACTTAAGCTTTTTTGTGGTCATGATATTTGTTTTAATTCCATGGTTGAAAAATTATAAAAAATTTAAGGTTTTTCTTAGCCATGATATTTTATCTTTCTTTTTTTATCGATCAAATAGCTTATATTATATTATTTTGAAAATACAAAATACAAAATGAGTCTCAACGACTCTCTCGACTTCACTCCAACCAAATTTGTTATCTAAGAGAGTCAGAGTATGCAAAATATTTTTCCAGTAGGCCTTTATTTCCGAAGGGCTAAATAGCCATACATGCCAAAAGAGAGACAAAATTAGAAGACATCCTATGGACAACATATCATAGTGGTGGTTGAGGAGGGTGCATAGGAGGCACTACTAGTAGGTCAGGACTCTCATGCATGTCGAAATATATGTGTTCTACTCTGGCCTCCAATTCATGCAGCCGGTCGTTAGTCCATCGTTGACTCCTGTGTAAGTTGGCTAGCTGCTGTAGAATATGAATCTGAATAAAATGGATATCATTCATACACGCCACCAACTTGTTCCTATCCTCGTATCTATGCTCCCTGGGGACGTCCAAGTTGGCTTGGATTCCTCTTAATGGATCAACTAGCAATTCCTAGGTGATTGAAAAATCCACACGTCCTAGGGAGTGGCCCTGGTAATGAGCTACTTTCCCCCCTCTCCATGCTCAGGTGTGGTATGCTTCTACTGGCCACCACCTCTATGGGATCGACCCCTTTGTTGAGGCATACTTTCATGCACATGAAAATCCCAAACTTGAACCACAAATTGGTCGCCAACACCCATAGTGACACCTACCACAAGAACCCAGAAAAAACACTCAAAGACCAGACTATGAGGAAGAAAGACTGACCCTGGTGCTTGACAGAGCCCACGACAATTAGGGGTGGTAAAATTTTTGGCCGACTCCAAGCTTCTCTTCAAAATGTTAAGAAGGCTTGGGAAAATTGAAATTCTTGACAAACACCATGACAATCAGGTTTGGCGAAATTCTTGGCCGAGCCCGAGCTTCTCTTCCAAATGGCGAGAAGGCTTGGGAAAATTAAAATTCTTCCCCACCCCAAACAATACTCCCTGACAACACTTTGCAAACAACCGGGAGCCAATTAGACTTGTCTTTAGCACTAAAATATCAAACACAAAGAACCAAATCCAAGGTGGGGTTAGACTGAAGGCACCTCTGAATAGTAAATAATAGAAAGGAAATGAACCCAAGAGATAGAGAGAATTTACCACCCAAAAACCACTGGAAACACAAACTCCACCACAGCTTGGAGAGGCAAGAGAACAACCGTATGACATAAACATTCCACAGGGTTGGCCACAACTAGAGAGACCAATTCCCCAAGCACAAAAATTCCTACAACTGAAACCAGGATTCTAACACCACAAAAATGAAGGACTTATGACATATCCACAACCATAAAAGATAGAGTCCCTGAATGCCAATGAACGAAACATAGGATAGGGGCCTGCACTACTGGCAGAAGCTGTTGTTGACAGTCGTAGAGCCTATCCAGAGAAGGAGCCTGTTGATAAAAATAGTCATGCTCTTGGGTCCCAAATAAACACTTGGGTTCCACCCAGAACACAAGCTCCTGCATAAAAACCCCCCATTTTTCTTTGTCGTCTGTGTGGCTCCTAGAGCGAGCCCTTTGTGAATCCATTGTTAGAACTTTCCACCCTACATCCTTTGTTCATCTCCTAGTTCACAAAAACCTTCCACATTCGACTGAGCAACATCATAAAAATACCACCGCCTTTAAAGGTTTCGGAGGCCGAACATCACATTGTTTAATACCCATTAAGACAAAGAGCATGCTTGTCACATGCAAGATGGGGGGAGCCTTGAGGCCATTTGGTCCGTTGATTGTTCACCCCATCAGGGGAATTATTAACTTCAGTTATTACCGGAAAGATAGTGACCACATCTCTTGGATCTAGGTCAGATGAACTTAGAGTTGAGTTCCAACTAGTTGCTAAATCTTGATGCCTTTCCATGGTGCCCCAATTCCCCATCCAGTCTGCAACCTTATTTCTATCTCTCAAGGAGTGATTTGTGATGACATATTGGAAACTGTCGATCAATGCTTTAATCCCCCTACTAGTGACTTCAGTCTCCTACTACGAACTAGTTTAGATGGGGGGGATCCATATACTATCTTTTGTGCCACGTGAATAATGATTTTCGAGTCTCCCGAGAACTGAATCTTTGTGAAGCTTAGTATTTGAGAAAGGAGGAGGCATTTTTAAAGGCCACTTAGGTCATCTACATTATTGGTTGTGACTCCAAAATATCGTGCAAGAATTCCCATTGGGGGTTCGAAGGAATCACGAATAATACCACCAAAACCCGTCGGTCATGGATTACCTTTTGAGGCCCCATCAAAATCTATTTTGACAAAACCCAACAGGGGTTTTGTGAATGATGATGTCTCTTGTATCTGGGGTAGGTTGGGACGTCATATCTGGAGACAAATTGAGAGAGGATAGAAATGCTGATTCAATCTTATCAACTTTCCATTCATCTTCCCCCATTTCTCTGACAGAATTGTTTCCCAGATGTTTTTTTTTACTGTCTTCCATATAGAGAGGCTTGATGGTTCTTGATTTTTGAAGACCAATCTATTTTTTTCTTTCCAAATACTCTAGAGAAGGAAAGTTGGTACTAGGATCCATGCTCTATTGGTGATTGGTTTCTTGAATCAGGATCGCCTCCAATTGTCTAATGTTGTTAGCAGGTTGTCCTATGCCTGATCTAACAATCCAAAGAATTTTTGAGCCTCTGACCATACTACTTCCGCTACTAGGCATTCATTCAATAAGTGATTCATTATTTCTTCATTCTACTTACAGAACGGGCGTTGGGACAACCTAATATACCCATTTTTATTAGTCGGTCCCATGTTAGGATGCGTTTGTGACCAATTAACCATAGGAAGTGCGAGATAATTTTCCAAAGCTTCCACTTCCAAACATTGTCCCAAAATATTTCACGCCACAAGGCATTGATTTTGACCTTAATGAGGTAGCCTTTCTTGATTGAGAATGACCTCGAAGTCTTATAACCCCATTTGAGCTTATATAAGGCTTGGGACATAGGGATACATCTTTCTTGCAACAGCTAATTTAAGGCGAACCGAATTTTTGTGGACCCTTCTATCTGTCAGTCCCACTCTGTTTTCCACATTCGTCATTCCTCTTGACAAGGGCCCTCCTTCCAAAAATTTCTAATGTTCTTACATTTTACTAATCCAGGGATGTTTTTATTCCTTGCAAGTCATTGTTCTGATCCAGATGTGACAGTTGCTGTCAAGAATCCTCCCAAGATAGGGTTGTGGTTCCATTCTATATTTCCTAAAAGTAATGATCTCTGATGATGTGATTGTTTCGGCAGGCAAGGTTCCATAGGGACGATCCAGGAGGAATAGGCAGGTATTGGAGGAGGCTGGCCTACGACCTTCCCTATCCATATTTATGTGCCTATATGTGTTTCCATTGTCTTGTACCCCCTTAGATCTAGTGACACTACATTTTGGATCCCATGACCTCATTTAATTTCTCTACATCTCTCAACCCAAGTCCTCTAAAATATTTTGGGAGGCAGAGCTTGTCCCATGCTACCAAAGACTATTTCCTTTCTAAGTTGGCTCTTTTCCAAAGAAACTTACGGAAGATTGAAACCATGTCTTTATATATGCATTTAGTGGCCGGAAGGACTGAAAGTTGGTAAACAAAGATGACTTGGAGGACAACTTTAAGGAGGGTAGCCCTACTAGCTAGATTGAGCACTCAAAAAGTCCAATTGGAAAGTTTTTTCATGAGCTTGTTACAAATTTCTCTCCAACATGCTATACGTAAAGGGTTAGCTACGAAGGGGACTCCTAAGTATTTCGAGGGAAGATTATCAATAAAGGAACCCATTATGCAAGAAAGGTTAATGTACACAGGATTAAGAGTGTTGAAAAAGTAAAGATTAGACTTATCTTTGTTTATGAGCATACCTAAGGTCACTTGGAATTCAACAATGAACCCATCCAAAGCTACTGCTTCCTAGACAATGGATTCTCCATAAAGCAAGTTAGAGTCAACGAATTGTTGGTGTGTCCTAGTAAGATCTGTACTCGAAAAATGGAGGCCCTTTAGCTCATTTTCATGCGCTGCAACGCTAATTAAACGATCCAACCCTTCAACAACAATGATAAATAAGAAGGGGGTGATTGGGTCTCCTTGTCTCAAACCTCAAGAGGACCTGAAGCTGGCTATGGGTGCACCATTAAGGAGAATTGAAAAGAATGGAGTGAAGATCAAAGATCGGATCCGACAGACCCAATCCTCTACAAAGACAAATGCCTTTGGAACCGAGAGAAGAAACTATCAACTTAATCAGATAGGCTTTTGAGAGATCTAGTTTCACCAACATACTAGGCCACTTAGTGCTCCTTAGGGAATGGATGAATTCATGGGCAGACACTATGCCATTGAGGATTTTTCTGCCTTCCACGAAACCAAATTGTTTTGGGCCAATGATTTGATGCAAAATTGGATTGAATAGGCGAACGAGAACAATGGATAAGATATTATATATCACGTTACAAAGGGATATGGGGTGGAATCCACTAGGATCACTATCAGTATCAGATTTCAGAATTAGGGTGAGGAAGGTAACATTCAATCCTGACCAAATTTGTTGGTTCCACTGGGACCCTTCTACTAGGTCTACTATTTCATGTCCCATGAAATTCCTGTATGTTTTAACTCCATACATAAATTACCTGCAAACGAATTCTAAAAACAGAAAATAAATAATGGTGAGAACATTAAACATAAAACATATCTACACAAATATTTTCCCCTGGATCCCAAAACTGGGACTACCATATTGATTTTTCATTATGTTCCTTTCAATGT
>APFE030089738.1:253759-297255 GCA_000404065.3 Pinus taeda
AATGTCTTCTATATAAAGATTGTTGTATTTTATGTACAAATAGAATTTTTTGGGCTTTAAAGTTAAAAGAATGATAGAATAGAACATGAACCCTGATTGAATTAGGGCTTAATCATTTAATGATTTTGTAGTCTATTAGTGGTGAAATCTAATTGTTTGAGATATATAGTAACATATGTAGGTGAGAGGATAATAAATGAATAAATTGAGATGTTAGTATGTTTCCACCCCTTCCACCCCTTTGTCAAATTATCAATGTCAACCATGTTGGCCCAATAAAAATGCAAAACAATTCACTTCAAAGTAAATAAGAAAAATAAAGGGAAAATAATGCTAGCCTTTACTATGTGAAGGAGAAAATGTGTTTACAAGATGAATAGATTTATTATTAGAGAAAATTTTAGCCTAAAAATGGCCTCCTAAGGAAAAATAATAAAATAAGAGATGAATTTTAAAGATAAAAGAAGAAAACTACTTTTTCATTGTATTTTTGGCTTATCTCTTTATAGATTTACTCAAATTTCAAATGTAGACACTAGTTGGATGCATGATTAAATTCTGCATCCAACGAGTATCCATTATGCATACGTTTGAGAAGACCCACATTGATAAAAATTGAAGATACATAAAAAAAATTTGGTTTATCTTCAATTTTTATCAATGCGGCCCTTCTCAAAAGTATGTATAATGGGTACTTTTTGGATGTGGAATTTAATTCCACATCCGACGAGTGTCTACACTTGAAATTTGAGTAAACCTATAAAGAGATAAGACAAAAATACTATATATATATATATGTTTTTTTTCTCCTCCAAAATATTTACATATACCTCTTTTCAAATTTAAAGGATTTTGATTGGTTTACATATTATGTACATGAAAATTTTGTGGGCACTTTTAGGTGAAATTTCCTCCAATTAGGTTGGAGTGAATGATATGTATCCCCCTAAGGACATAACAAGCACTATAAAGAATATGCTAGAAGTATTCACAAGCAAACTTATCTTTTGCAAGTGGATATAAACAATTAACAAGGAGAGGTGATGGAGGAGAGATGGGGGTTGTTGCTCACACAAATAATATAATTGCAATGATGAAAAGTTTATGCATTTAACTTTTTGGAGTTTTATAGTGGATGTTGGAGGAGCTTGTAGACATCGCTAGAGGTGAAGGAGTAAATGAAATTACTTCGGGACAACTTGAATAATATCAACACATAATAATTGAGTTGTGAGCTTATAAAATTATGCATGGTAGTTGAAGCAAGAAAATTGAAATGATAGTCACTTATGAAAACCCAAAATTTATTTGCAATGACATGCCCTTATAAAGCTGCCAAATATTGTATGCAACAAATAATTTACTATATAAGAGAGCCATTATCCCATAATAGATAAAATACATGCAAGATAATAAGGATCTTATTTGGATAGAGTGTTATTGCCATCAACAAAAGAGGGTGAGAATATGAGCATTTAACAAGGCAATGATATGATACTTGTAGGATGTGTTTCTTAACATGTATTGCAAGAACAATTTCCATAATAGAAGAAAGAGAGACCGTAATTAAAGAAAAAACCTTTGTAATCACCCTAGAGTTCCATTTTCTAATTTATCATAAGGCAAATGTGTTGTTGATTACATGCTTGTACAAATGAATTATGATGTGAATGATAAACACTGAGGTTTCTTTCATGCTAAGAAAAATACCAACCAAGATATTCCTCCCTCAACTCAAGAATGTGGAGAATATAGATAACATATACATATGGTTTACAATTCTCGTAGCACAATAAATAAGCCATATGATATAACAATATAAAGAATTAATTATTTCCTCTCAAGAACCAAGTCAAGCAAGGATAGCATGTGCCGAACCCCATTTTAAGGATGGTAATGATTGGGTTGAACTAAGCATTACATGCTTTAAAAATAAGATACAATGCACACGTTGAGTTGAGACAGAGCTATGAAAATGTATACACATAATATGTGTATGATATGGAGAGTGTATGAGAGCAAGAGGAGTAACAATATCTATTGTTTGTGGCCATGAAAACATGTAGAGGACCAACAAAAATGAGAAGGTTGTATAAGATAAGAAAATACTAAATGGTGGCTTAATGAAAGTGCTTCGGGGGTATGGTTGGACTCACATTATCACTAAAGGTCAATTATTTAAACTTTTTCATTCTTATCTCATTATTAACCCATTGTTTTCATGTTGATAAAATGCCTATTAAGGGTGGATAACATAGATGTAAGTCTTTTAAGAGGCTAGGCTAGGGAAATGATATCTTGTATAAATAACAAAATTGTTTGGTAACTCAGTACCTCCACAAATGCATCAAGTGGCAAACTTTAGTTGTGGTTAGCACACCAACTTTGTGAAGGTAGTTTTAGCAAATGCCCACATATAAAGGATGAAATCAATCGACTTATTAAAATATATAAACTCCCATATTGGGGATTCAGTAATATTTTCTCAATTTTCATATGTTAACTCTCCATGCATATGGGCCATGTATATGCTAATCAGAGCTTGAGCTAATATTTCCATTTTATTAGATTAGAGATTCGAAGAGAGTGTGGCAAGGGTTGGTGATTGGACCTCATATATGGATTCATATGAGCACTTGCGGATAATCACAATTCAAAACAAGCTAGGATCATTGACTTTTTAACACTTAAATAAGTTGCCGTCATGAAATATTATGGTGCTATGAGCCCAAATGAAACTCCTTAAATGATACTTAGTGATTGAATTCCATGGATATGTTTGACATAGTTTGCAATGGACAATAGAGGGGAGGTAAAGGGTCGAAACATGGCAGTTGGGTCTAGCTTGAGCGGTTGTAAGGAAATTTATTACCCTCCTCACCCGAGTTTAAATCCAACTTTGTGACATGTTTTCTCTTAATGAGCTCATTTTGATGATCTATATATGATATATTCATGAGTTGTTGACCTATTCTCACACTATGAAGAATCTAGGGTCTACCCTAGATACCATCTTTAGATTGAGGGGAAGTGACTAGACGATTTCCCTTGAGATATGTTTCCTATGAAAACATAGCAAAAACATGGAAGGTGAGCCGACTAAATAAGGTAAACTATCCCAATGTGAAATATCCCATCAAAATCAGGAGCTACCTATGTAATGCATGCAAGATTTAAAATATGCAAGAAAAACCAAAACCATTTACTTTGTATTTTAATGACAAGCAATAAGAAGCATCCTTGAGCTCTCATTCTTAGTCTGAAACTAATATAGTCAACTTTAAATTTTACCCACAACATCCAATGGGCTCCATGAATCCAGTAGCATTTGAAGGGTCAAGTTCAATCTTCCTCACATCAACGACACAACTAAGCACATAAGGAGGAATGAAGTAGGTAATGAAATGGCTAGTTCCATCTCAATAATCTTATGATCAACCAACAACCCAAATTCATCAATACCACCAACTTAAGCTACATTAATGTAAGTAATGATGACCTGTAGTATGGTGATGTGTAAACCAATCAAAGCTCACGCTAATCCTACAACTAAATATGTAATTATCTCACCACTGACGAAATATATTGACTCTATCTCAAAGGCTAGCTTCCTCAAAAATACATTCATGGATTGTCATTCTCAAGACTTATGCTAAATAACACAAGTATGCATAGAGCCACGAAAAATGTGATGGGAGGTTATGGAGTCTGTGAAGTTTGAATTTGTGAAGACCAACATTATCCTACTACCTACCACATCACTTTATAGCCTAAAGTTGATGCCATAGTTGCAAAACCAAAATTCATATAAATGGTTTTTATCTTTCTTTCAAGCCAAAACTAATAAATATTGTATGAAAATATGTTGTGGCATAACTAAAAAGTAAGCATACAAGTAGTATTGTTATGAAGCTTCATACAAAATTAGAAATTCTCGTAAAACACATAAGAGAGTTTGAAAGAGTCTACAATTATTACATTCAACTATACTTGCAAGTATACTACCTAAAAAATACACCTCATATCCTAATTTCTTTACAAAACATAACTATTAACAAAACACATGGTGATTGTTAGCTTCCTTCTGACCTACAATTGAAGGAAGACAATTAGATTGTCTAATTCCCATGTCATCTTTCACTTGATGCAATGTGTCCTCCTTGAGATTTGCTTGAACCAAATTGAATGACATCATGTGGTTTGAAGCTATGGAATGAGAATTTTTACTAAGGTTGATAACCATGTTCCTTAACATATTACATTTTTCTTCCAAGACATTTATTTTTTTCTTAACTTGAACCAAGACATTCATAATGGTTGCAATTTGAGAAGAGAATTTGGTGTTCATTTTCATGAACCTTGGAGGTCATTATGAAAATAGAGGTTATATGGCATTATAGAGACTCTCACTACATTCAAGGATCTCTTGAACTCTCCTAAGCTTCCTTCTAATCCATAAGTTCTAAACCAAAAATGGAGATGATTAAAGATGCTAGAGTCCAACTTGAACCAAATTTTCATGGGAGAGCCGTATATTGAAAACACATAAAAGGTCCCCTACTCCACAAACAAAGAAACTATGTTTCTAATTTTTCTAAAAGCAATTTTTAAAATACGAACACATGCAAGCCCCAACAAAACCGTACAATTGCATCCCATACATTTAAAAATAGAGCATTATGTGACAAAATCTAAGTATAGATGAAACAAAAAGAGATAGAGAGAGCACCGAGAGAGAACTAAGAAGAAGTCATTAAAATAAAATGTTGCACAAGAACCTCCCTCTAATTCCAAAAGCAAAACACAATGGCATATTCCAACAACCAAAACAAGAACAAATCCCTAAAATTATAGCACATTGATAAGTAACCACTATAAATACCTTGATGTTAAATCCTTTAGAATAAAATTCCATTAAAACAACTAAATATTGAGAGAAAGCCTTTCCAAGTGAATTTAAGGATAGATGATGTTGCTCCAAAATCCACTACAAATTCCTTCTCTAGATTACTTTATTATCCTACTTTGCCAATGCTAAACCACAATGAGGGATTCAATAGATGGGATTGAGATTAAATCGAACATGTGAGTGGGATGGACCATGTTCTTTTGAATCTCATTGTTACACTTGAGCACTAATATGAGTCACATTGAAACATGTGGTGATTAATGGTGATGATAAATGGCTCAAATTCATAGCCTTAGAGACATTGGGATTTTGTGGTGAAATAACCCCACATTTTTCTTCAAGGCCCCTTCATTAAGAGAGGTGGATTCATTAGCTAGAGAATTGAATTGGGAGTTAAACTTTATCAAGACCTGGAAGTATGAAACCTTGTTCAAGCAATTGGCCTCCTCGTTGAATAAAGCAATGATAAAAACAAGCTTATTGTCTAACAAGGTTGATTTCATGACCATCAATTTGATAATGGAACTTGAATCTGCTATGATAATCAAAGATTTATATTAGATCCCCTTATGTTGAAGAGACCCTAGAGAAGTGCATAGGCCTTGGCTAGATTGTTTATGAATATACATAGGCTCCAAGCAAGGGTCATTTCCAATTTCTCTTTGAGATCTAGTATGATCCCCTTGCACCCACCATCCCTATACAAATTATTTATAAAATAAATAAACACACACACACACACACACACACACACACACACACACACACACACACACACACATATATATATGTTAAACAATAAGTAGAATATAAATTATTTTATGCAAAAGATGTTGAGACTAATATCAATCAACAAAAGTACAAAGAAATACATGAACTCATATTGCATATAACTAAATAACTATAAGAATCTAATGACCTAGGGGGTGACAAAATCCAACCAACTGCTATATACACGTGTGTGTATGTGAATTGGGATTATCTTAGGTGGTTGGGTGGAATGGTTGGTATATTCTCCACCCAAGTTCAAATCCCCACTAATGACATGATAAGCTATAATGGCTTGATAAATATTGTTGTAAAGACTTCATGCCTATGGATATTTTTGTATTGACTTAGAGCCTTGTGAACTCTTAAATGAGTGCACTTGTGAGCTGGCCTGGTACCAACAACCTCACTCTAGCCCTCCATCTTAGAAAGAAGTTGATTTCTTTCCTTGGATATATATATATATATAATATATATATATATATATATATATATATATATATATATATATATATATATATTATATATATATGTATATGTATGTATGTATTATTAGGTCCCTATATTGCTAGTGTAACCCCTTATTGTTATTAATGCAACCCCCTTATTATATTGTTGTGCCCATGTAGTCCTCATATTGTTATTATTGTGCCCTATAGAAGCCCACTATTATTATTGTTGTGCCCTTACATTATTATTGTTATGTCGGCTCTAATTATATTAAGACCCCTTAGACTCCTATATATAGAAAGGATGTCTTATCATTTTTATCATCCAAGAATTGTTCATTTGTGTAATGTAAAGGAGGTTTCCCCCTCAAAGAGGCTGATTTTAAAGTCGTTGATCTATCTTTTCTATCTTTTTGTGAGTTGGTTTCAGAACAATTGGCATCAGAGCTTTGGATTCTAGAATTTCGCTACTTCAAACATGTCGTCGTGGAATTTTCGCTATAACTTTTTTCTATGAAGCTTCAGAAGCTTAAATTAAAACCCATTTGAAAAGAAATCGTGATGAGCAGCGTGACTGAGTTTCAGATCTTGTCTCGATATATTTTCAGAGATATGAATTGAGGAAGATAGGGTTTTTGCAAGCTCCCGAATTGGATCTCAAACATGTCACCTTGGGAAAATCCTCATAACTTTCTATCTAAGAATCTGATTGAAATTTCATGAAAAGTTACAGAAATAAGATGGACTGTAGTTTGTTGGGTATCGTTTTCAGAACCTAAGGTATAGTGACACATCGTACAAGTTCATTCTACTGAACTAGTGTATAATTAGGTCATTGCGGGAGATTGAGGGTAACTCTTTCTTCTAGAATCTAATTGTAATTAGACTTGTGGGGTTGGAAAGAAGACTCAGAGTGCTATCATAGGCCGAAATTTCAGAACCCGGAGATCTGAAAGTACAAAGTTATAGGCATTTCAAGATCGAGCTCATACAAAGCGGAAAACACAAAAAGGTGTGTAGTTCTTTTTAAAATTTGCATAAGCCTTGTTTGAAAAAGTAGTTTGAAGTGATTCAAAGGGCATTGTGAAGCATAATTATCATTCATTGATGACCTGAAGAAAGAAAATGGAAAAACCTAGTAAGCAACTTGAAATATCTACTATGACACATGAAGAAGAGGAATAAATGCAACATGATATATAAAAATTACGAGACCAAGTGCAACAAATTTCACTCTCACAAAAAGTAACTGAAGCTAAGATGGATGGTTTAAAGAATGGAATAGAAGCTAAGATGGATGGCATGGAAGCTAAGATGGACGGTATAGAAGCAAAATTTAAAGACAACAATGAATATTTGAAGATATATTTGACAAAGTTGCTACAAGAAATGCTTACTAATGGCGAAAGGGTAGTAAAGGAAACTCATGATGAGAACAATAAATAAATAAATGTTGATCATGGTTTCATAGACTTTAACATTGGATTGAAAACCCACCATATTCCAAATATCGATATGAGGAAGTTTGTTGGCAAGGATCCCATAATATGGAGAAATATTTTGATCCAGATGATGTGCAACTGTTACAAAAGGTACATATTACATCTTTATATTTAGAACCGAATCAATTTTACAGTATAAAGGGCTTTGTTCTCGTAAACCACTTGTCACCTGGTCAATTTTCACGGAGGAAATGATAGCACATTATGAGGATAGAAAGAGAAACACCTTCTTTAGCCAATTGATAAATCTCAAACAAAAGGGTTCAATGGCAGAGCACATTGAGGACTTCCAAAAATTGAATATAAGGGTAAATGATATTCTAGAGAAGTAGAGGGTTGATGTCTTCATAAGGACTTTAAAGGATAACATTCAACATGAGGTTCGCCTCTGGGAACCTGATTCATTAGAGAAGTCATTCAGGTTGGCAAAAAAATTGAAAGCAAAATTAAGGCAACAAGAAATCCTACCACTCACAATTATAAATATGGAAGTGTTGTTGCTCCCAGCCTTCCAAAACCTACAAGGTTGACACCACAACAATTGGAAGAAAAAGGAGAAAACAACCTTTGTTACAGTTGTGATAGAAAATACACTAAAGGCCATAACTATGCTGAGAAGAAATTATTTTATATTGATTGTGAAGAGGAGGAAGAAAAGGATCAAGAAATGTCAAAAGAAGAGGATATGCAATAGGAACCAACCCCAAAGAAAGAAGAAATGAATCTGACCATATCTTGTAATACATTGGCAAGAATTACCACTCCTCAAACTCTTAAGATAGAAGGACATATCAAGAAGAAAAATTATAACCTCACTTTCGCACATAATCGAATGAAACAACAGGCAGATCAAGATCACAACGAAAAAAGTTTTGATATAGGCGACTGGGTATTTTTACAAATACAACCATACAAAAAAATGTACCTCAAGCAAGCTAAGAAAGATAATAAATTATCACCAAAGTACTATGGTCCTTACAAGGTGCTACAAAAGATTGATACTATGGCATACAAATTGGAGCTTCCTGCATCTTCCTGAGTGACCCTAGTTTTCCATGTTTCATGCTTAAAGAAGGTTATAGGTGACAAGCTCCTAGTTCACACAATATTGTCAGAACTTGATGAGGAAGGAAAAATCATGTTGGAACCTGAAGCAATCTCGGAAACAAGAACCCAATAGCTACGAAATCGATTGATTTCAGAGTATCTCATCAAGTGGAAGAACTTACCCGCTGAAGATTCCACATGGGAGGATGAGAATTTTATACAAAAGCATCCAGAACTACTCAAGTGTTGAGGACAACACTTTTTTAAGAAGAGGGGCATGTTAGGTCCCTATACTACTAGTGTAACCCCTTATTGTTATTAGTGCAACCCCCTTATTATATTGTTGTGCCCATGTAGTCCCCATATTGTTATTATTGTGCCCCATAGAAGCCCACTATTGTTATTGTTGTTCCCTTACATTATTATTGTTATGTTGGCTCTGGTTATATTATGACCCCTTAGAATTCTATATATAGAAAGAAGGTCTTGTCATTTGTATCATCCAAGAATTGTTCATTTTTGTAATGTAAAGGAGGTTGCCCCCTCGAAGAGACCGATTTTGAAGTCGTTGATCTATCTTTTTGTGCGTTGGTCTCATAACATTATATTTATATATATAATATAATTAGAGTAAAACCTTACAGAAGTTCCCTAAATCCATAAAAACTTAAAAAACATTTAAATTAACTATATATATATATATAAACATAAATTACTATATATATATTACATATAGATATATATATATCTTATATATACATACTTATAGATTATAGATATATATATACATATATATATACACACCACACACACACACACACACCACATCTTATATATATAATATAATAGAGTAAAACCTACAGAAGTTCCCTAAAATCCATAAAACTTAAAAAAACATAAATTAACTAAGAAGGAAAGCAATGCCATTGTCTCCAACTATCCTACAGCTACAATAGTTACAGGTTCCTTCACTGGCTCATTTAAGTTAGGTATGCTAAAACCTACTTCTTCCTTGTCCTGTCATGTAGCAACAATATGCTTTATAATAGAGGGATATTTTGAGTTGCCTCGTGTCCATGGCTATATCCTTGTGATCTACACTAGAGCACTCATTATTCTATAGCTGTTGAGAGAGTAAAAGGATGGCACCCTTGTTATTTTTTATTTCATTGTCCTAAAGACACATGATATTCCTCAATTGTGCAATTAATCCCATGGGTACCCTTAGGGAGAGGCCATAAGATGAGGAGAATGAACCACAATGGAGAATAAATTGAATAAGAGGATGAATTGCAACAAGCTTCAGGGGGGAGGTTGAAGGGTCCCCCCACCCCAACTCCCAAACCAAACATGAGAGAAAACCATGTCTAGGATAATATGTCTTTGGAACTCAAGCAACCACTTGAAAGAATCAAAACAAAGGAAGTTGTCTTCCAACAACCAAGCGACCTCGTTAAGGAAAACCACAAAAGAGTCTAAGAAAAAAGAGGGACAAAGAAGAAAACAAAAGCACCATGATAAGCCTAAAATAGAGCAATATATTAGTCTTGGAATCGGGCCATCTAAAAAATCAATAGTCTAGGGCACTAACCACCCCGACATCTAAAGCTAGTCACCCAAGATGCTAGAATTTATGATAAGCACAATTCATATAGTCCCCTAAATAGTCCCTCAATCACCGAGTAGAATGCCACCGTTAAACCCTATTTGCACCATATTCAGGAATCCATCTCAATTATTTAGAGCAAGGGCTAATTGTTCATAATTGTGGCTCGGGTTTAAAGTGAGTATATTGTAGTTGAATGATCACATCACCCCCAAACAAAAAGCATGCCACTCATACTTATACATGGGAGCCAAGTTCTCCATAAATAATGATTTGACAATGTAATGTGGGCCACATGTAATAAAGGGATAAGTTGTTGATGAACCCTACCAATAAGACTAATAAGTATCATTTTCCTTAATAACACAATTAGTGTAATAATCCTCCTTATTGTTATCGTAGAGGACTTCAAAGCTCTTCTCCTTGTGGATACCCTGCAACACCAATCAAATTCTAGAAAATAAAACAACCACTTTGTAATCTAAGGGGTTAATATCTAACACTATATGCCTAATAACAATCAAATAGTCCCCCACTATTAACAATTTGGATATGTGCAGGGAAACTGTAATTCAAACCCCTTAAAAGAGGGCATATACCTCTACAAGTTTATTTGATAGAACTTATAAAATCCATGCATAAGCACATTTGGTGATTCTTCTTGGGTTTGTGGGAACTCCACCCACACTTGCCATCCCTACAATAATATAATTTATTATCCAAGGAAAACCATGCCACCTAGAAATACCAGTTGGTGGTCTATAAGGAGACCTTTGGGTCCTAGGTTGTTAATATATTTCCTTACTTTCGAGGAAGACGTGTTCTTATCCAAACAAAAATAGTTTTAAGTCATACTCAAGGCCCCTCTATCTATCTATATAATTGGTATTGAAGTATTTACTCGAAATATTTCAGTTAATGTGCATATTGAAATATTGTAATTATGACCCGCATTTAAATATTTTATAAATGTCACATCATTATTATATTAAAAATTAAAAGAATTACACAGACCTATTAATAAATAATTGATTTTTTATTTTTCATTTACTTTTTTTGTGTAGCCCATGGGGCATATAACATATGGTGATAGGGTGTTTTGTTAAGGCACTTCGTGGGCATAAATATAGCCATGCTAAGGGCTGGTGTGGCCCAGTTCGGGTGTGATCCCTAGGTGATTTTAATGGCTTAGATGCCACTGGGTCACAGATACTCAAGTCATAGGTTAGGTGTGCTAGTAATCTCAGGACTCACCTTACCTAGCAAACAATTTTTTTTTTTTTTTACTTTTATTGTGTATATATCAAGTTATTATAAAATTATTTTATTTAAAGAAGATATTATTTTATCGAAATATCAATTGTCACTACCACTATTACACTAGATGCAACTATTTTATAAATGCCACAAAACTGTTTAGTTACAACATATCTGCAAAGACTTGAACCCATGCAGTTGGGGAAACAAAATTTTCACCAAACCACTCGAGCTAAGATCCTTCGACTTTTAAAAGGAGGACATGGAGGTGAGATTTTCTCCACTTATGTGCGCATGGGTCAAAAGACCATTTAATATGATCTCTTCAGGTGCAATGACAAGTTTGACCATTACCTCAAGGTGCCCCCATGGCTCCAGATAATCCCTCATGGGAAATGTAGCTTGCTTAATGGTGGTGAAAAACTCCTTGCTTTCCACTATTGGATCCAACCCCTTTGGGGGAATATTCAAATATTTTATTTAAAGCTTTCAGTAAAATATTTATAAAGAAATAAAAGACTTACTAATACACACACACACACACACACACACACACACACTTTCAATTACCTTATCTATTTTCTTTATATAAAGTTGATATAAAATTATTTATTTAATATGGACATTGAAATACTTTATTTATGATTGAGAGCGAAATATATTTTTTTTGTTTTTAATATATATTTTTAAAATCACATGTCTAACTGTATGTTAAGCACATAAGTAACTTCAATGTCCTTCATACTAAGCTATATTATCAATTGGTTTTAATTAAAACTAACTACTAGAACATCCATATAAATTAAATGGTTGATAAATGTGAATAGGCATCGATCCATGATAAACATCAAACCACTTACTTCATGATACATATCATATTACCAAGATTAAAAAAAATCAAAATTAACTAGATTATAACTTTATTTTAAATTATTATTGTTATTATTAAATATAAAAGAAATTAATATATGAGTTAGACATATATACAATTAAAAAACACGTAACAAGATTACTAACCATGGAGATTCACCCCCACTCAACCATGAAGATTCTTATAAATAGACTTTGTTACAATAATATAATATTATATATATATTCTCCTTAAAAAATCTATATTTAAATTATTATAAATTATGCATGGATATTTTTATTTTCTACTAATCACCATGATGTATATATACCATGATGTTGTAAATACTATAAATATGCTTACTTTTGTATTTGATAAAAATAATGACCACTGAGTCTAAAAGACATGAGCACCTACAAGTGTTATGAAACCACATGTAGGGAAAGGTAAGGGGGTTTAAGGCATTTCTTTATTATTCTTTCTATCCATCACACCTTGTCATTTTCACCTTATTTAAGGTATGTGTAGTGGATACAACTAAGTCCTAAATTTAAGCCATTACTCCTATACTTTAGCAAAGTGTCTCCCTTAGATTCTTGTTCGATTCTTCGAACAAGAAGTAGTAGCGTCTTCTTATTAGGGGTAGATACATGAGAAATTTGAAGGGGAAGAGAGAGGTTAAGGAAAAAGACAAGAAAATGGAAGTTTTAGAGGCTAGAATAGTAGAAAAAAATGGCCATAAAGATATATATTAGACCATCCATGAAAATAAGAAAATACACTCGTGGAAAGAGCTAGGTAACTAGGGATATCTATAAGAAATTTTTGTGACATCAATTGGACCTTTTTATGTCATTGCTAAAAAACACGAGAAGGAGAGACTTTTGAGAGACTAAGAAGGAGAGAAGGAAGTCCTCTTGTGTTGTGATAGGTGGGTAATGTCAGTACATGGAGCTACTTTGTCTTATACAAAATTTGTTAGTGTGTGTTACCCTAGTTTTCATTCCTTATAAGGTAAATCGAGAACTCATTTCCTTCTTCACCCTAATGGTATCATAGCCTTTCTGGGGGTTTGAGTTCTACAGAAAATTTCCTACAATTGGGTGGAAATCACTCAACCTAGCTGGGTTTGATGGACATCTTCATTGTATTCAGATAATCCTTCTATTTATATTTACGTTAATTATTTATATAATTCTCTTATTTCACCTCTATTTCCTCTATGGAATTGAAGAAATAGAAAACAAGATTTTAGTACATCATTATAGGTGTCTTCTCTTTCTAGTACGATATCTCAATTATGAATTAGACATTATATTTTTTGGTAGTTTCCAACAATTATGTTTTCCTTCCCTTTGATTTGAGGATAATATTATTTGAAATTTTGTTTAGTCCTAATTTTGTTACATTGCAAATTTCAAGCTTAGTTGAGAAATAATGAATGTGTCTTGGTTTATGGTGATGATTATTTAGGGCCTAAAATGGTGCCAATCCCAACATAACATAGGCCAAGTTAAATTACTTTATTGATCATGAGTATTTGATTTCATGATTTTCTTTGATATCGAGCCTTTCCTTTAGAAAATGCAACCAAACTTCAGTATAGTGCAAACTAATGCATTAGTAGAAAGAATTGGAAGCCTAAAACTTTGTTAATTTCAAGTTTGAAAAATTTCCCTTATCCCTTGGTCATATGGGCTAGCGGGGTCGTCATCATGGGCCTAGCCAAAAGGGGGCTAAAGAGCAAAATCAGATAATTTTCCTTTCTGTTGGTTATAGGGAATCTTCCCTGTCATTTAGCATAATATAAATTTCTAAAAGATCCATAATTTGATAGCTTTCTATTTTTTCAGTTGAAAGGAGTCTTTCCCATTCTTTAATTGAATCTAGGATTTATTTTAATCTAGGAATTATTGAAAATTCTACATCTAGAAGTTAGGGAATCCAAAACTTCTTTAAATTTCATTTTCAGGAAAAAGCCAAATTATGATGCAAATGGGGAAAATTGTGTGCTGAAGACATGGGGGTCCACGTTAGCACTCCCAACCCTTATAGGTCAGAAGGTGTTAATTTGGTATGTCGACATGTCATAATGATGTGGAAGGATGACATGACATGCTAACATGGAAAGGAGGACATGCCAAGAGGATGTGGCATGCTAACATGGCATGTTGACATGTTATGAAGATGTAAGAAATTTGATGTGGTAGTTGTCATGGTGAGTGACATGGAGTTCAACAATTCAGAAATCCAAAATATTGTAAAGAAGGAATTTCTATTTTTTTTTTCCAAATCTAGATGTTATCTATATTTAGAATTTTGGATATATGGAATTCTAAACCATATTTATCAAGAAGAAGTGGGTGCAGAGGTCTAATAATGTTAAGGTGGATGTCCGGTGATATTCACAATGGTAGAGGTGATGTAGAACTCAGAAATCCAAAATTCTGACTTTTTCATGAAAGGGAACTTTTGAAAATATTAGGATCCAAATATCTAGAAAGTTGACTTGTTGATTGAGTACCTTGTCTAGATTTGAATGAATCTAGAAAACTTGGAAAAGGTTGCAGGAAAAAGGACCCTGATGCAAATATAACATGGATATGACATTGGTCCCACTTGTGGATGTGGCATTGTGCGGTGGTCACACATGGGTATAATTTCCACATGTTAATGATAAGATATGTTGACATGACCTGAGATTCAAAATATTCTACAAGCCATAAATTTGTGTCTAGAACTTAGAATTTTCTGAAATTTATATTGTTAGAAATATTTCGACGAGCAAAAGATGATTGTGGCCTCAAAAAAGAAGTTTGAGATCCTTAAGATATGAGAATTTTAGATTCCCATTTCTTATGATGGCCTAAAAGGTTGATACTAAAATAAAAAAATGAATCCTTAACAATTAAGTGTTATTTATTGTCTTCCATTATTTAAAGTTTCATATGGATATATAACTTTTATTGTTTAATAATTAAGATGCGTTATAAAAATTAATATTAGAATGAACATCAACGAACGAACAAACTGGACAAATGAGGACACTCTAAATGATAATCTTGGACATGGTACTTTTGTTGCAAGAGTGATTGCTAGTCAAGATATGCAATGCCTTGGGTTTTCTCCAGATTATGTAATATATGCTTTCCGTGTGTTTATTGATGCACAACTTGGTTGCAGGTTTCATACACATTGTGGTTCCTTGATGCGTTCAATTATGCTATTGCAACTGTGATGAATGTGTTGAACTTGAGCATTGGGGGCCCTGATTACCTGGACTGCTCGTTTGTGGAGAAGGTTTGGGAACTGACTACAAATAAGATTATCATGGTATTAGCTATTGGAAATGATGGCCCCCTCTTTGGTACACTAAATAATCCAGCAGACCAAAGTGATGTCATTGGTGTTGGTGGCATTGATTATAGTGATCATATTGCATCATTCTCATCTCGTGGCATGACCACATGGGATATTCCTCATGGGGAAAGGAATGAGATTGCTGATTCTTTATCCAAAGAGGCAGCACAGCTGAATAGAGGTCAATGGCAGATACAGGAATACAGGGGCAACAGTTTCTACAGCTACTATCATCATCCTTTTATGGACTTGATTGGTTCCTATTAGAATGATCGCTAGATCATTCAACAACTTTTATTTTACTTTCTCCTTCTATGCATATAACTTACCAGTTTTCAGTATATTTTTGGACAAAACTCATATTCTCAGAAACTTACTGGTCTTCTAAGAAGTTTATTATCAGTAAGCATCATAATAGTTTTTGTAAAGTTTATAATAGCTCTAAACAATACTCCCTTTTTGCTTACAACGGTTCATATCTGCAGTGTCATACAACATGTAATTTTCTTATATTTTTAATGAAAATTATGCTTTTTCCGAGGAAAAAAAATATTAAAATTGAAAATCAATTAAAAAAATTGATTCATCGAATTTATTTTTGGCTTCGTAATAAAATCTAGCATTGTAAGTTGTTTTTGATGTGAATGGAGAGCATGGCTTCATATTGAGGAGGGGGCTCAAACTCCTACCACTGCAACATCCTTGCATATTTTAATAACGTAGCTAAAAACCTAGTTGATTGACACAGTTCCACAAATGGAAAACTAGACCAAGGAAATCCCAGGAGGGCAACAAATAAATAAAGGACCATGTATATCATAGGAAAATAAATTTCCCAAATAAGAGACCCTGCCTTCTAAAACTGGGAAAGAATTCAATATATGCAGGATGATGCTCTCATATGGAAATTCCTAAGTTTATGACCATTGGAAAAGGCTCTCGTAATTTGGATTCGAAAATATTGGCAGCCCAACGAAGATTTCAAACTTGAATATATGATCCAAGGGCTTCTTCAAGTAATCTTTAATAACCTATAGGACCAATTTTTCTAAATGGGGCATACCTTTTGAACTCCTTAGGATTTTATCTTTGATTATGGAAAGAGTGCTTCTGCCTTGAAAAAAAGGTCTTTTTGATATCCACAATATAGATAATATTATTCTCTCTTTCACAAGAGTTTTGGGATAATGAAATTCTAGAGGGCATTGGCAATACCCTTGGTCCATATGTCATGTATTCAGAAACAACTTGACAAGGTCACTACACATCCTATACAAGGATCAATGTGTATATGCATGCTTCACGACCACCTTTGGCCAACATTTTCATTAAATATGAAGATAATATGCGGCTCCATCTAGTTGATTGTGAGCATATTCCATTTAGATGTATAAAATGCCATGAGCATGGGAATTTATTCATAGGATGTGCACTTAAAATGGCCCACCAAACTACAAAACCCCCACTAAAGAAGGAATCAAAAGTATTTAAGAAGGTCCCCTCATGGATTAGTAAAATATAGGAAATACCAATAGAGAAGCCACAAAGGAAGGTAACAAATATGAAGCCTTAAGTATGGATCATATCCAACTAGAACATGTGGAAGTGGATTAAACAAGCTTGCAAACAATGGAAGAAAGTATAAAAGAATTCCATGCAAAACATGATACAAGAATAGAGAAGAGGCAACAAGCCATTATGAGTAACACAAATGACACAAAGATGCAGGAAGAACATAAATGGAAACCTTAATTAGAAGATATGGAAGATGTAAATCTGGAAAACATGGACATTCAATCATTAACAATAACATGGGAATCATCGAAGAGCAAGAAGTGGAGATCATCGAAAAGGCCTACATGCAAGCTCAAAAGCAGTAATATATACAACTAAAAGGTAAGAGAAATTTTGGTTCCTCAAATTTAGTGGTATGTAAAATCTACTCTAAATAAAACATATAAACGAGTAAATAAGAGAAGAAAATAGGTCAAAAATTAAATAAATAACTAAATTAGGAAATGGGGGAAGAGTTGTGAACATTGGTAGGATAAATCTTATAACAAATTCCTACCAACCTTCCTCTTCGACCCAATTATGAAGATCATAACATGGAATGCTACTGGTTTGAATGGAAAATCCAAACAAAATCTCCTTAAAGAAAAAATAAGATTAGAATAAACATATACCCATGCTGCAAGAAATAAAAATAGTAGAGCACTAAGTCAAACAATTCAACCAAACTATATGGAAAGAATGCCAATGCATAACAATAGCTTCCCAGGGAGCATAAAAAGGATTAACAATTTGGTAGAATCCAAGAAACATTAGGCTTTTAGATTATGTAGCAACATTAAGAACCATCTCAGCCAAATTTAAAAAAATAGTATTAACGACTACATGACATATTACAAATGTATATGGCAGAAATATTATGGGAGAGAAATTAGTTTTTTCGGAGAACATAAAAAGCTTCATTCTCACCTTGATGGGCCCGGTGGGTGATCAAAATGGTAGTGGGGTTGGGGCAGGGTTCCAACCACCCAACCAAATCTCGAGACTCATAAAAGGGGCGGGGGGGGACGTGATGTGGTAATGCTCCTCCCATGCAACGATCATATGACATATATTAATTTACCATGACAAAGATTGGTTTGTGTTTTGAGGTTTGTCACTATTAATATTTGTCGATGGTGGTTTGGTGCTATGAGGGGTGGAAGGGTTTCCTACATGGAGGTCCTACAAGTCTGCTAAGGAATGTAGGGAATGGATTTACTATTATAATGCCTGGTCTGCATGCACTATAGAGGAGGGTAGGGGCCTATGATTAAACTTGGAATCTTGGTCCTGGGTAAATTTCAATGTGTTGGGAGTTTCTAAGAAAATAGGACAGGCTTCTCCCACTAGTGGCGGGCTTGTAATGGATCTCCTCCCTTTGAATTCAGTCAAACTTGGATGTAAGCTAGACCCCCTATTTTGTTTGGCTCTCTTGATTTGTTTATGTGACATGGATGTTCATTTTTTAGGCAAGGTCCCTCTAGTGGTTTTTATGTTGTCTGGTTTCTAGGGTTTGTTGAGCTTATTTCCATCTATTGTGGGGAATAGTTTGTGGGTTAAGCTTAGGGTTTGTGACTTGTTTTAGTTTGGGTTTCTCTTACAACATTTTCGTGTAAGTCTGAGAAGAGGAGGGATTTCATTCTAATGTTGGTCGTGTTGGTGGCTCGAGGGCCTGCATTGTTGGTTATCTCCCTGGGTCTTATGTGCTACTATGGGAGCTTATCCTTGTTGTCTGTTGGGTTTTGTGCATTCCACTTCTAGTATTGTATATGGATTTTGACCACGGGTAATAGCCAAAATTCCTGCTTCATGACCCCTAGATTTTATGGTTTTTGGTTCTCTCTTCTAGGCTCTTCTTGCTCTAGGCTACCCCACTCATTTGGGTTACTCTGGTGGCTTGGGTGCATCCAACACTAGGTAATTCCTAGGTACCAGGGTTGTTGTTCAATTTGAGGGATGTGTAATCTTCATTGTTGGCACTCTCTGGTAAATTTTGCAGTTTCAACTACCATTGGGTTTTGGCTAGTATTAGAATGCCACATCAGTGTGGCCATGCCCACAACGGTGTAGGGGAAAGGGGCCAATCTAGTAATCCTCTTCCCGAGGCTTCGACTCCACCGGAGCCTGCAACTAACTAGGTAGCTATTTATCCTAATCTGCAAGAAGAACATCACTGCTTGGAGGGTTTTTCACACTGTGTTGGGAACTTTGGCTCTGAATCTGAATTATTAAATGAACCTTTTACCATGCATAGGCAACATCAGGTATTAATGGAGCAACTATCAAATGCAAGGCATGATGATAGAAATACGCTCATTTCATTCATGAATGATTTCCAACAAAACGAATGGCACATGCAAGATAGTCTAGCATGTCTCCAACATAATCAATGTCGCCCGTAAGAAGGATTAGAGAATCTTAATGACCGCTTGAGCCATATGTAAAAACATGTGCATTGCAACTTTCAATTGCCAACTTCCCCTGGTTCTCAATCCTAATGGTGATCTGTTTTGTCCTAATCTTAATGGTTTTTTGGTACATGTACCTCTCAGGTTTTGGAAAACCAAATGGTTGTACCTCAGAGCAAGCATTTTTGGAAAATTTCTATTGACCAATAAATTTGGTAAGATAAAGGCCAGTATAATTTTTTCAAACAATGGAACACATTGTTATTTTTCCTTATAAATGAAAACAATGTCATTCTTAAATAATACCCGACAATTGGATATGAGGAGGATAATTTAATTAATGAAATTATTGTACGAGAAAAAAGGTGGCACATGTAGGCTGGCAGAACATGCACACCAATAAAAATAATTGATTGAATATTTAAAGTTGGTACGTATATAAAACCTAATGAAAAAATTACACTTGGAACAATCAAAGATTAAGGAAAGTGCATGTGGCCTCTAGACTAGACATATTTCTCATCTCAGAATTGTTGCTAATCATAGGCATGTAGATTGAAGTAGCAATCCTACCAAGCTATGGATAAAATCACCAGCCAATAAGCTTATGGGTTGATTAGAAAGGAGGTCAAATTGATAAACCTTCTAGATTTGAGTCCTTCTACTTGAGACATCTCATCTCTCTAAATAATGTGGAAAAATAATGGAAGCAAGCTCCAATTATTGAAGGTAAAATTATGCATAACTTTTATTAAGAACTAAAATACATTAAGTAACATTGGAGGGAAAATATCAACATTATAAAGAGATGGCATAAATTCAACAACAAAATATGCAGAAAATTAATACAAGGAGTCTAGCCAAGAAAGAAATAGAGCTTAGATCACAATTACAAGAATGATATTAACAAGAAGAGATCTTATGGAAATAAAAATCAAGATTAAATCATTGCAAGAAGGGGAAAAACAATAAGTGTTTTCACAGATATATGATACAATATATACAACAAAATACCATTACAAAAGTTAAACTCACAAGAAACATATTGGAAAACCATAGCGAAATAGAAAATGAATTTTTCACCTTCTATCATTGACTATTAATAGAATCAACCCCAAACATAAGACCAACCATTCAAAAAATAATAAGGGATATCAACATTGAGACAAAATGGGTTTCTTCCCAGCAAAATTTAAAAAATGGAAATTGAGTAAATAATGATGGGGATGATCAAAGGAAAGTTAGTCTGGATGGTTTCATAGCAAAGCTTTATCAAGCATGCTACCCTATTTTAGAAGAATAAATTTGGGCACTAGTGGAAACATTCAGAAGAATATCTGCCATCCACTCAACCCTAGATGCAACTTTCTTAGCTCTAGTTCCAAAAGACAAAAAGGCGAGTCCCCTGCTTCTTTCAAGAATATTTCTCTATGCAACATTATCTACAAAATTGCATCAAAAGTGATAGATAACAAACTTAAACCAATCCTTCTGAAAATTATATCCAATGAACAAATGGGGTATGTTGAAGGGAAACAGATCCTGGATAGTATCATTCTATTCCATGAATTAATTCATTCATTGAAAATCACAAAAAATCCTAGAATGAGTATCACATTAGATAGGAAACTTTCAAGTTGGAACCTTAGATATCTCAATATAGTGCATCAATTTATTCTCCTTCAATCAACGCTCCAAGCATTATGTCTCTATTTTTTGTCTCTAGCAGTTCCTAAAGTCATTATAAAATAACATAAATATTTAAAGGAGTATTATTTGGGAAGGAGCTAAATTGGAATGAAAGTGGGCTCTGATTTCATGACATAAAGTTTGTAATCCCAAATTGAAAGGGGGTTTGGGGCTAAAAGATCCTGAAATTTTAATTAATATGTTGGTAGTGAAAACTTGGTGGAGATGGATTGAATCCCCAAATGAAATATGGAGTGAGTTGTGGAGGAAAAAATATACTCCAAACAAAACCACTCAAATATGGAATATGGCTTGGCATAATGGTGCGGGTCAATTGAATCTCTTCAATTAAATTTTATATACAACAAATCCCAAATCTGGAATCAAACCCCAACAAAATGACACCCAAGTCCCAACACATGTAGTGCTTGTTTAAAATATATAAAAGTGGGGAGTATCATTACACACACACAAACACACACACACACACCACAATTAATCTCGCCCTGACCTTTTTGTAATGAGGGCACTTTGGCAATTTCCAAAACTCCTAGAATTAAAACTCTAGGAAGAAAACTCAATTCACATCAATGGTTGGAAAAATGTTCATCTCGACCACCATCAACTAACTATCCCAACCCTCTTCCTTTCCTAACAAGTCATTTGGTCACCCTTTCTAAACATATGGGGAAAAAGTCTTGGGACGTGAATTAATTCATGGTAATTACTAGATAAATGTTTGTCCCAACCTCCATGAAATGACATAGTCTGTAAAAAGGTTTTGCACTAGTATTTGAAGGTTTCTTCTCATAGAGCGATACTTGGCCAATCTAAGGTTGAAATCCATAAATAAGTGAATAAGGCAAAAGCACTGATTTAAAACAAAGGTTCCTCTAGAGACTTAAAACACCCATAACTTTCTTATACCAATAAAAAAAAAAACGAAAATAACATAACTCAGGATGATCTACACAAAAGGATTCTTTCAATTCTCGGCAGAGGAAGCCCCTCGATTCAATTAACACAGATAACAAGGAATCCTTATCATGTATTTGTAAGTTATAAACATACAGAACAACAATTCACACATGGATCATGAGATTTCAAATCATACATAGACCAGTGCTATGATACCATTCATGAACTCACAAAATCCAACCTTTTCATTAGCTCGAGGCTTTGACTAATACATTCAAGACTTCATTCAGATCCTTGAGAATAGGATCAAATGAGCAAATATTAGCTCTAAATGAAGCTTTGACCCTTCCTCTTAAAAAAATACTAATAATAATTATCACATGGAAATTTGAATTAATTTCTCCTAATATACACACAATGGAATGAAAGAATTGAGGAACCAACTCCTCTAGTAAATATTATTTTGACCTTCTATAGGTCAAGACGAAATTTGAACAATGCCCCTGCGTCATAATCCTAAGGAACAAACTGTTCATAGGCTCCTCGGCATGAGATCTCCAATTGAACTACCACTTTCCTATAGTAATGTAGAAGTAATCTAAGTAGCATATGCTATTGAATGATTCTTGGACCACTTGATCAAGTATTCATAGTAATATTTTCCCTTGTTCTATATCACTCTCTTGTCTAAAATATTTTTTATGGTTGTAGAGGTTATGCTGTTGGTAATTGATTCTACCATTGGATTTGTTGTTTTCCTTCACTGTCTTCTGTTATTTAAGGTTTCTCATCTATATGGTACTTATACAAGTCTGCAACATTAAAGATGGTAGAGGTGCTAATCCTTGGTGGAAACTCTATCTCATATGCATTATTCAAAAACTTTATGAGGATTCTACAAGGTCCAATTTTCTTCAATTTAAGTTTGTTATATTCTCCTCTAGGAAATCATTCCTTTCTCATGTGCCAAAACCAAATCACCCACTTCAAAATTATGTTCTCTCCTTTCCAAATCTGCTCCGCTTTTGTACTTGAGGTTGCTTTCCTATAGTTTTTGTTTCACTTGTTCATGAATTTCTTGTATAATTGTAGCAAAATATTCTCCTTCAACACTCTTTTTCTCAACTCATCCCAAATTCCATAGGTCATGAATTCCTCTAGGATGAGTTAAATATATGATTTGGAATCTACTCTGACCTGTAATTCTATTTGGAGAATTGTTATAGGAAAATTATGCCTAAGCAGGCACTTGATCCCACTATCTGGGATGATATCCAACTAAGCTCCTTAAGATGTTCCCCAAGCTTTTATTCACTACCTTGGCCTTGTTGAAAATAGCAACAAGAAATGTTAAAAATAGAAGTGCTAAAATAACACTGCTATAAATAGCATTTCGGGATACATTCCAATTTTAGTTAGTCCCTGAACTAAAATTGAGAATTAAAATTCAGAATTTGATCTTAGAGCTGTGCTAAAAATATTAATTAATTCATCTTGAGTTAATTAGTTGTAGGAAATCAAACATGAAGTCTATGTGAAGACATGCAACAGTTTCTCCAATGATTGAGGAAGTTATCCCTTGATTAAGGAGATCAAGATGAGTTGTACTTTGAGTTGGAATTAGTTAGCTCAGTTATCTGAGTTAAGTCCAGTTAGATTAGTTCCAACAGTTTGTGGAACTGATTGTGAGTTCAGTTAGTTAATGTATGCATGCATGTAACTGCTGCACTTCAGATAACTGAATATTCTCTCATAAATAACTCATGCATGTCAGTTCAGTCAGAGACCCAGTTGAGATTAGGTGATAGGATAATGTACTATTAGTTGCAAGAATATTCCATTAAGGATATCTCTTGCATGCAGAAGGAATTCATTCCTTGGAGATTGCGCAATTACTTTTGAGTTTGATGAGTGTGTGATGAGGCCAATTCACACAGGTGGCAGCATTGGACCCCAAGAGAAACTGCGCAAGGAAATAGGAGGCTTGGAGGGCTGAGGGAAGGCATATGTTGTGTCTATTTAGTTTGTGAGCTGCATTGAGGGATTGTACTGAGAGCTGAATAGCTTGTGAGCTAAAGCTTTGTGTAATCCATTCATATTTCCACTTGTATGATATTACAAAGATCGAGGTTTTTAGCTGAGGCTTTCCCCAAAGTATTCTTCTGTGTTCATGTGTGATTGCTTTCTCATTCTTAGTTATATGTGTTCTATTTGATCTTGCTCATAATCAATTAAGCTTATGCAAGTTTGTTGCAGAAGTAGATCTTGTATTTTTCTTTAGTATATTGCATAATCTGTTGATCTATAGTGGGAAATTCTACATGCTATCAGAGCAAAGGTGATCAAAGCGAAGAACAGTATACAAAGAAGGGAGAAGTTTGAAATTTGAAGTTCCTACATATAGAAATCAAATTCTTATCACATCTCAAATTTCACCAATGGTGTTCAATGGTTTAAGACTCGAGTATGCCCTTGATGGTAGCTCGAATTATATAGCCTGGAAGGATCGCATGGAAGCAATATTAGAGGAAAATGGTCTAAAGGACTTCATTGATCAAGAAGTCCCCAAGCCGGCAGGAGCTAATGCTACAGAATTGGCGGAATGGAAGAAATGTGTGGCTAGAGCGAGGAGAATCCTTCTGGAGGGAGTTCGAGACCACATAGTCTCGAGTCACCATGGGAAGTAGACACTGTTTTCAATGTGGAAAACATTGAAAGATCTATATCAGAACAACACCGATCAGAGGAAGCTGGCGCTGAAAGACAAGCTTCAAAAAATCAACTGTGAAAAAGGCGAAACGATCTCTACATATTTGAACAAGCTCACCACCTGCAGGGATGAGCTTGGAAGTGAAGGGATCATGACAGCTGATGATGACATGGTGAGTCTTGCTCTCCTCAGTCTTCCTAAGAGCTGGCATAGCTACCAAGACTCAGTAAATGGAAGAGAGAAACTGCTAGATTAGGAACGACTTTGGTCGGATCTGATGCAGGAGGAGATAAGAATAAGCACCAGAGATGGATCTTCATCAAAACAAGATGATGAAGAAAATATAGCCTTAGCGAGTAAGGCTAGGAAAGGGAAAGGGAAGGCGTCCCATTCCAAATCCTCTCATGGTGGGAAGAAGTTTTACAAATTGAAAGTGCGATTCTTTCATTGTCATGAGGTGAGCCATTATGCTATGAATTGTCCGTAGAAGAAATCCAAGAAGGGATCCTAGAAGGGAACAAATGGTGAGGCACTACCCTCACAGTTTGAGTTGGATTTCTCTCTCATCGCATGCATGGTTTCATCCATGGTAGGATATGTTTGGTACCTGGACAATGGAGCTTCGTTCCACATGACCGACGACAAGAATCTTTTCAGTACCTTGGAGGAGAAGGATCTCCAGATGCGGATCAAGATGGGTGATGATGGAAAGTACCGTGTTTCAGGTGAAGGTACAGTTGCGTTTCAGAGGGGGCATGGAGCTCCTCTCACCCTGATTGATGTAAAGTATGTATCAGGTCTGAAGAAGAATCTTGTGTCTGTTGCTACGCTAGAAGACAAAGGCTATGATGTGGTCTTTAGTAAAGGAAAGGTATTCCTAAGGCATATCGGCACTGGACAGACCAAGGGGATTGGGATTTGAGTAAATAATCTCTACAAGCTGGAGGTAGACGACTATGCTGCATTGAGTTCCAAAGCAGAGTTGGTGCATAGCCAAGATGTTGGTGAGCTATGGCATAGAAGATTGGGCCACTTGCACCATGGAGCCTTGAAGATCATGCAACAGATTTATACCAGACTTCCCAAGGGAAAATTGGAGTAGACGAATACATGTAAAGGTTGTACCTTGGGTAAGTATGCGAAATCTTCCTTTCAGAATCGAGACAGTAGAGCTGGAGCAATCCTGGAGCGAGTTCACACAGATATTTGTGGACCATTCTCTACAGCCTCCACCGCTAAATAAAGGTACTATGTTATTTTTATTGATGATTTTTCTCGTAGATGTTGGATCTACTTTATGAAAAATAAGGATTAGACCTTCTTGAGGTTTTGTGAGTTTGAAGCCTTGGCAGAGAAAGAATCTAGAAATAAAATAAGGGCCTTACATAACGACAATGGTGGAGAGTATGTCTCCCAACAGTTTAAGGACTTTTGTGCTGCAGAAGGAATTAAATGGGAGTTGACGACACCCCATAACCCACAACAGAATGGGGTGCTCGAAAGGAAGAATGGATCGATTGTGGGAGAAAATCGAGCGATGTTGCATGACCAAAGCCTACCACTTCATTTGTGGGCTAAGGCATGCAATGCAACAGTATACTTGCAGAACAGAAGCCCGCACTGTATACTGAGAATGAAGACACCTATGGAAGAATTTTCTGGGAAGCGACTAGATGTGAGTGACTTTAGGATCTGTGGATCATCGGTTTATTTCCATGTGACCAAAGATGCCTGGAAGAGGCTAGATCCAACAGCTGAGTTGGGGATAATTGTGGGGTACACTGATGCACCCCACAACTATCGGGTGTTCCTGCCTACCAGTCAGAAGAGAGTGGTACGCAGAGATCTGAAGTTCGACGAGTAGAAAGCCATGTGAGTATCACTTGAGAGGGAGCTCAAGTTGCATGCAGAGGAGGAACTTTCAGTTCCTAAGGAGGAGGAGCCTCAGATTGATGCAGAGCAGCCGCATGTAGAGGATCCGGGAGTGGAGACATCCACTCATGTTGAGTCTTCCAGAGATGGGTGTAAACGCTTAAGGGAAGCTAACAGGTTGATGTTGGATGTGCAAGAGAATTTGGGACAACCATCTTCTCAGCGCAGACAGAGGAGGTCACCCGAGCGGTACACTGGTTACATGGCTCTGGTTGGGGAGCGTGTAGAGTCTGAACCTTCTTCATTCGAGGAAGTAGTGCAACAACCAGTCTGGGTTGATGCAATGGTGGAGGAGTATGACACCATCGTTCAGAACTGTGTTTGGGATGCTGTCCCAAGACCTCAGGACAAGTCAGTGTTGAGTTCTAAATGGCTTTACAAGGTAAGGCAGGGAGCGAATGGCAGTGTTGAGAAACATAAGGCAAGGTTTGTTTCCCGTGGTTTCTCACAGGTCGAGGGGATTGAATACGATAAGACTTTTTCTCCTGTAGCTAGGTACTCATCTATTAGATCGATGTTGGCACTCTCAGCTCAGATGGGTTGGAGGATCCATCAGATGGATGCGAAGATTGCGTTACTGAATGGGAAGATTGAGGAAGAGGTGTACATTGAGCAGTTAGAAGGTTTTGAGACCTTCGATCGTGAGTCGCATGTGTGCCGACTCAAGAGGGCTTTGTACGGGCTGAAGCAAGCACCTCGTGCTTGGTACACCAGGATTGACAACTATTTCACTGAGTTTGGCTTCACCAAGAGCGAAGCAGATGCGAACCTTTACCACATCATGGTAGAAGGTAAGCCATTGATCATTGTTCTTTATGTCGATGATCTGATTTTGACAGGTGATGATTAGTTGATCAAGTATTGCAAGGAGGACCTTGCAAGAGAGTTCGAGATGAAAGACATGGGTCTTATGCACTACTTTCTAGGCATGGAAGTGTGGCAGAAGGATGGGGAAGTGTTTGTGTCTCAAGGCAAGAATGCCAATGAGATACTTAGGCGGTTCCACATGGAGAAGTGGAGATACTCTAGTGGGATTGTTTGGTTAGAAGATGGATCCAACTGTGATCTACTGCGATAATCAGAGTTGTATCAAACTCTCTAAGAATCTAGTATTTCATGACAGGTCCAAGCACATAGATATTTGATATCATCATCTTTGAGACTGTGTGGTGAAGAGGATCATGTTATTGTTGTATGTTTCGACTGAGGCATAGGATGCAGATATTTTGACAAAGGCATTGTCAAAATGCAAGTTCGAGTTCCATAGAGACAGGATTGGAGTGACTGATAATCCCTTTCTTGTTGAGAGGGAGTGTTGAAAATAGCAACACGAAATGCTAAAAATAGAAGTACTATAAATAGCATTTCGGGATACATTCCAATCCTAGTTAGTCCCTGAACTAAAATTGAGAATTAAAATTCGAATTTGATCTTAGCAGCTGTTTGTAAAATAATTAATTAATTCATCTTGAGTTAATTAGTTGTAGGAAATCAAACATGAAGTCTATGTGAAGACATCCAATAGTTTCTCCATTGATTGAGGAAGTTATCCCTTGATTAAGGAGATCATGATGATTTGTACTTTGAGTTGTAATTAGTTAGCTCAATTATCTGAGTTAAGTCCAATTAGATTAGTTCCAACAGTTTGTGGAACTGATTGTGAGTTCAGTTAGTTAATGCATGCATGCATGTAACTGCTGCTTTTCAGATAACTGAATATTCTCTCATAAATAACTCATGCATGTCAGTTCAGTCAGAGACTCAGTTGAGATCAGGTGATAGGATAGTGTACTATCAGTTGTGGGAATATTCCATTGAGGATATCTCTTGCATGCAGAAGGAATTCATTCCTTGGAGATTATGCAGTTACTTTTGAGTTTGATGAGTGTGTGATGAGGCCAATTCACACAGGTGGCAGCATTGGACCCCAAGAGAAACTGTGCAAGGAAACATGAGGCTTGCAGGGTTGAGGGAAGGCATATGTTGTGTCTATTCAGTCTGTGAGCTGCATTAAGGGATTGAACTGAGAGCTTGATAGTTTGTAAGCTAAAGCTTTGTGTAATCCATTCATATTTCCACTTGTATGATATTACAGAGATCAGGTTTTTTAGGTGAGGCTCTCCCTATAGTATTCTTCTGTGTTCATGTGTGATTGCTTTCTCATTCTCAGTTATATTCATTCTATTTGATCTTGCTCATAATCGATTAAGCTTCCGCAAGTTTGTTGTAGAAGTAGATCTTGCATTTTTCTTTAGCATATTGCATAATCTATTGATCTATAGTGGGAAATTCTACAGGCCTGCCCATCAGTCCAAGGGGTGATAATTAGAACCAAAACTCAATTTTGTCCCAAAATTCTTCCATAGGGTCCTCCAAAAATTCCACAAGGATCTAGTGTCTCTATATGAGACAATGCTCTTGGGTACTCTATGCAGTCTGACCACTTTTTTGAAAAACAAGTTAGCAATATGGGTAACATCACTAGTTTTAAAGCAAGAAATAAAATGAACCAATTTTTAAAGTCTATCAACCACTGCAAAGATTGAATCATTATCTTTTTATGTGTTTTTTGCAACCCAAACACAAACTCCATACTCATCAAATCCCAAGGCATATTTGGAATTGGTAGTGGGGTATACAAACCTGTGTTTTGACTCTTTCCCTTTGCATGCTAACAAATTCTACAGTTGTTCACAAATTTGTCAACATCAATCCTCATCTTTGGCCAAAAGAGAAATGCTTCAATTATTCATAAGCCTTATCATGCCCAAAATGTCCACCAAATCCTCCACTATGCTTCTCTTTAATTAAATATTCTCCCTTTGAACACTTTAGAATGCAAAAATGATTATTTGAATAGTAATCCATCCTACAACATATATTCAAGACACTTTATTCTGTCCCTGGCTGTTGGATTCTTATAGGCCTCATAAGCCTTCCTGAAATCTGCATCATCTTTATATAATTCCTTCATAAAATCAAAACCCATTAGCTATATCTGACTCTCCTATATTTTCAAGCTCCCTATACTTAAGGCATCTACAAATTGATTAGATTGAACATTAATTTGTTTTAAAAGAAAAGTAAAACTCTATAAGAATTCTACCCATTTAACATGTTTTTGGCTTAGCTTTGGTTGCTACATTATATATTGCAAGGCATGAGTATCTGTACATAAAACAAACTCCCTCAACACTAAATAATTCCTCCATTTTTTGAGTGCTTGAATCAGAACATAAAACTCCTTATCTTAGGAAGTCTACTTTTTCCTTCATTTAACTTCTCACTGAAGTATGCAATGAGTTTTTCCTCTTGAGCCAACACAACTTCGATTGCTTCACCGTTGGCATCACACTTCACTTGAAATGGTTTATTAAAATACAAAAACACTAATATAGGCTTCTCTGTAATATTATTATTTAGTAACTGGAATACTTCTTTATGGTTTCTATGTTCAGAACACTCTTCTTGCTAAAATTTCTGATTAATTTCCTATAAAAGTTAGCAAAATTTTGAAAAATTCTAATTTCAAATACATTCTTAGGAGAAGGCCAATCTATGATTACTCTTACCTTCTCAAGGTCCATCTTAAATCCATCTTCAAATATAAAAAAAAAAACACAAATAAACAAGTTTTGGTTTCATAAATGGAAACTTTTCCAAGTTAATTAATAACTTCTCTTGCTGCAACTTTTCTAGAACATACTTTAAGTGCCTCAGATTCTCCTCTTTAGAATAGCTATATACTAATACATCATATAAGTACACTGATTTTTTTTCCTATGAATTCCCTTAGTAGCTCATTCATTAATCTCGTGAAGGTGTTGGGTGAATTAGACAACCCAAAAGGAATTACTAGCCATTCATACAAACCATCATTGGTTTTAAATGTTGTTTTCCACTCATTGCTTTCTCTAATCTTTACTTGATGGTACTCACTTTTCAGGTCGATCTTAGAGAAATATCTAGCACCACTTAAGCAATCTAACAAATCATCAGTGTGGCGTAAGGGAAATTTGTATGTGATTGCGATTTTATTAATTTCCCTGGAGTCTTTGCACATTCTCAAACCACCATCTTTCTTTGGGATCAACACTATTGGGAGGTCACATGGCCCGAGGCTTTCTCTGATTAGCCCCTTATTTAAAAACTCCTATACTTACTTCCTAATTTATTCTTTCTCTTGAGGGGTCACTCTATATTCAACCTTGTTTTGTAGACTTTCTCTAGGTATTAAGTCAATATGATGACTTATACTTCTCACATGTGGTAATTAATTAGACAAATAATCCACAATGATGTCATTATATTCATTCAGCATTTCTTGAATTTTAACAAGAAATTCTGTAATCATAGTGATTGTAAGAATTACTCTAGGTTTGAAAATTAAGGCAAATTTTACGTCATTGTCTTCAATCTACCTGCAAAAATTCCTTTCTACTTAACAACAAGACTTTTGGGTCACTATTCCCTATTGCACCTTCCTCTTGCAATGGCATCAAAGTACGATTTATGCCATCCTTCTAAAACTTTTAAGTGTTCTTCTTCACGTCATGTACAACACTTCTACCAAACTACCATGTTATACCCAATAGGATGTGATGCACATCCATTGGCATGATATCATACAAAATTTTATCTCTGTAGATTCCTATATAAAAATCCACTTCACATTGCTCATTCACCAATAGTTGATGGCCTTTTTGAAGCCAAGACACCTTATCAGGTTTCAGGTGTTTATTCTTCTTCAAATTCAACTTTTCTACCACCTTTGTGGACACTAGGTTATTTGTACTTCTACTATCAATCACCACCTTGCAACACTTCCCTTTTACCTTGCAAACAATTATTGTAATCTCCTCCTCCCACATTTACCCACTTTCACATATTTTCTTGGGGTAAACATGAGCTGAGGGTCACTACGATAAGACTCAACCTCCTATATGAACTTAAGGAAATCGAGTTGACAGCTTAAGACCTCACTGAATTCCCTTAGGTGTTACATGACCTCCATGAGCTATCCAACCCCTCCAGGTGTCCAACCCTTGAGCTAAATCTCTTATTCACTGACCTGGGCTCTTAGTTGCTCCCTTGAAAATGCCTACTAGCAACTGTAAGCCTCTAGTCACTCCCATAGGCCTGCTTCCCAGCGATTATGGACTTTTCCAGTCAGTTTTGTGCCAACAACCCCAAAGTCTGAGCCAATTTTTTTGGGATAGGACTCAGGTCTCTGCCTATAACTTAATCAAACTTCCATGAATGATGAATAACATAGAAACAAAGTTTATAAATCAATAAATTGAGCAAGGACTTAACCCGACCCCTCCCAACCAAGACATGCATTTTGTCAAACACATGGTAAACATCCAACCTATATGTCATGAATGCATATCTAAACATAAGGATCTAAAAATTATCTGAGGCTTACCAAGAAGGACTAATCCCTTCTCACAATAGTTATCATAACACTAATTAGGGCATGCATTCATTAACCATACATTCATTAATTAAAATGTGATAAGAGCCATGCTTAGATCTATCATATAACTATGCTTATAACCAACATATAACTAGGAGATAAAAATGATAGAACAACCATTAAATCCACATAATACAAGTATATTTACTCATAAAAGATAAGAGAAACTTATCTCTTACTAACCATGTGCAAAATCCAACCATGTCAGGGACTTCCACATACCACTTGACTATAGATTAGGTTGAACCAGATCTTCCTTTTAGCTAATCACCCCTGTTCCATATTCCAAGCATGAATATGGGATCTCATGGGATAAACCAATCCATAAACAATGAAGGGAATCCATAGGTTAAACCACCTCCACCCTCACCATACCATGATCTCAACTAAACCAGTCCCGAGATCACAAAATCAAACCGAGCTTGGATGCCTCAGAATTCCTTCACCATCCCTTGAGGAATTTTCCTGTCTCCACACACCTGTTAAGGGTTTCCTGGAGAAAACCATCTCCACCCCCAACCCTTGGGATTTTCCTGAGACCACCTCATCCGGATCCAAAACCTTCCGACAATCTAAAGCTCAACCAAGAAAGAATCCCATCACACCATGGCTATCTGGAAATGGAAAGGCAAGACTAAAACCTTTGTTAAAACCCAATGAAACCTATGCCAATGACAACAAAAGAACCAAATACACACATGCATATATTATGCATGCCAAAACCAACTAGAAAATCATACATGCAACCTGTTACTTGCAAGTATTCCCATTGAATCTACTTGATCTGACCTTTCCTTGTTTGATCCTTTCTTTCCTTTGGTTTCCTTGTCCTTCCTTTGCTTGCTTGCTTTCCTTCTCCTCTTTGAGACTAATTCCAAAAAAAAAAGTGAAAAAAGTGTAGGGTTGTGTTATATTCTTTCCACATAGTTAACAAGGGGTTTGAGGGGTACCCGTAACCCCACTTTATGGGGTCCGGGGCAGCGCCCTGGAAAATTTTGGTTTTGGACCCTATGTTAGGTTGGGCGGACCCACTCATGGTTTTGTGCATGATTTTTGCACATGTTTTTTGGACGCGATGGTTTTCGGTCCATGGTATTGGATGCTTCATTATGTATAAATATGTAATTGTAACATTGAAAGGAACATAATGAAAAATCAAGCTGGTAGTCCCGGTTTTGGGATCCAGTGGGAAATCTCTGTGTATACGTGTTTTATGTGTTATGCTCTCGCATTTTTATTTTTCCTGTGATTTAGAATTCGTATGCAGGTAATTTCTGTACGGGGTTAAAACCTACAAAAAGGCCCCAAACTGATGCTCTGATGTCTTTTTATTATTGATGCCTCTAATTTCTTCATTTTACTTAATTTTCCTTCAATTTCCTGCTCACATGCAACCTGTGACCTTTCACCTCAATTTGCTCCTATTTTCCTTTATTTCCATAAATAAAATACCAATAATGCCTTTTTTTCCTTTTCAAAGCCATTGCCATTGCCTTTGCCAATTTCCCCTTAGCCATAATACACCGCAAGTGATGTCCACTAGGATGTTTTTTTCCCAACATTCAGCTTGGAATATGTGTCCCATGACCTTGGTCTTCTTTTTCCTTTATTAAATTTATTACATGAACTTTTAACCCGGGGCTGTTATAGACCCCTCCCCCTTAGGGGAACACTGTAGATTTTTCTTTAGATTCAACATCTCATATAATGTAATAAAACATAAGACAAGAATCTACTCTACTTTCAACAACAAAAACAAATAATGATTGATGAAAACAATTATCAACAAGAGGAAGAATATCAATCTCACATAACACAATATTTATCTAAGGAAAGTGATTTCTCAAAACCTCGACTATCTATATTGCATTAATTAGAAATTTGATAAGAAAAGACAATGCTTGTTCTCACTAGAACAATCCATGCACACGTATGATCAAATTTCTGCCTCACAAGCCCGCTCTAGCCAACACTTTTCAAATTATGTTGTCTGCCAAACCCCTATTTCATTGCGTAATTCCTAGGGGAATTAGTCTCTATTTAATGAGGAAATGCTTCTTCCATAACTGCACAATCCAAAACTAGGTCCTCAACTGATTGCATGCATGATTTGTACAACTCGGAAAATCATACAACTAATAGTACATTGTCATTGCACTCTAGTCTCAACTGGGTCTTCCTTTGAACTGACATGCATGAATAATTTGTGAGTGAATCTTCATTTAACTAGTGTGGCACTGAGGATGCACTGACTCATTACTAAACATCTACTAGTTCCTCCAACATTTAGAACTAGTTTAACTGACTATAACTCAGTGGAACTGAGTTATCTAATTACAACTCCAAAGAACTCAACCTAACCCCTAAAATTTAGGGATCACACTTACATGGCTCCAGATATACTTCCAACTCGAAATTCCTAAGAAATTAAACTTAATTAACTATTTACAAGTTGCTATGAGAATACAATTCGATATTAATTCAAGGACAAATTAAATTGGAATTTCTTGTTGTTATTTTTAACACTCCCTCTCAATAAGAAAGGGAGTCAGGATTATTAGCTACCCTGATCCTGTCTCTGTGAAACTCGAATTTAAATCTTGACAATATCTTTGTCAAAATGTCAGCATCCTACTCCTCTATGGGAATGTACTCCAATAACATAATCCACCTCTGTACACCATCTCGAGATGATGATATTAGATATCAATATGCCTGGACCGATCATGAAAAACTAGGTTTTCAGAGAGTTTGATACAACTTTGATTATCACTGTAAATCACAGTTGGGTCCATATGCTGACCAAACAAACCAACTAAAATCTTTGTTATCCAGATGGCCTCACATGCTGCTTGACTAGCAACCATGTACTCTTCCTCTGCTGAATTGAGTGCAATCGATCTCTGTTTCCTGTTGTACCAAGAAACAACTTCTGATCCAATAGTGAACCAACAAGCTGCCTATAAACAATAGCTTCCACTACTTCACCCGAAGTAACATCCTCCTTCCTCCAGTTACCTGTTAGAGGAGTCTCCATGGGTTTACATCTCTCCATGTGGAACCTTTTAAGTATCTCATTGACATACTTGCCTTGAGAGAAAAAAGGTTCCCCATCACCTTGCCATACTTTCATGCCCATAAAGTAGTGCATGAGCCTCAAGTCCTTGATTTCGAACTCTCTTGCAAGATCCTCCTTACAAGACTTGATCAACTTATCATCACTTGTTAGAATCAAATCATCGACATAGAAAACAATAATCAACAATTTACCTTCCACCACAATATCGTACAGGTTCGCATCTGCTTCACTTTTGGGGAAGCCCAACTTGGTGAAGTAGCTATCAATCTTGGTGTATAAAGCACAGGGTACTTGCTTCATCCCATACAATGCTCTCTTGAGTCGGTACACATGCGACTATCGATCAAAGGTCTCAAAACCTTCAGGCTGCTCAATATACACTTCTACCTCAATCTTACCATTGAGGAAGGTTGTATTTACATCCATATGATGTATCTTCCAACCCATATGCACTGATAGTGCCAAAATGGATATGATTGATGAGTACCTTACAACAGGAGCAAAGGTCTCATCATAATCAATCCCCTCTACCTGAGAAAAGCCTCGGGCCACAAACTTGGCCTTATGTTTCTCCACACTACCATCCACTGCTTACTTTACTTTGTAAAGCCATTGGTAACTCACCACTGACTTGTCTGTCGGCCTTGAGACCACATCCCAAACATTGTTATGAACAATGGAATCATACTCCTCCACCATGGCATCAACCCAAAGCAGTTGCTGCACTGCCTCCTCAAAGGAATATGGCTCTGTATCAACACATCCACTCATAAGAGCCATGTATCCAGTGTACCTCTCAGGTGATCTCCTCTGCTTGCGTTGTAATGTGGGTGCTCCCACATTCCCTCTCACACCCTGCAATAACCTATCAGACTCTCTGGTGCACTTTCTCCCATCTCCGGAAGACTTTCTCTAAGTAGATGTATCCACTCCCAGATCCTTTGCATAATGCTTCTCCACATTAATCTGAGGCTCCTCCTTAGGAGCTAAAATCTACTCAACCGCTGTAGTTGAACCTCCCTCTGAAGGGAACATAACATGGCCTTCTCTTCATCGAATTTGAAATCCCTGCAAACCACTGTCATCTTGTTGGTCAATAGATACACCCGATAGTTGTGAGGCATGTTAGTGTACCCCACAAATATCCCCAACTCTACTATCAGCTCAAGCTTCTTCCATGCATCTTTGGTCACATGGCAATATACTAATGACACAAAATCCTAAAGTGACCCACATCTGGTCTCTTCCCTGAGAAATCCTCCTCTGGTGTACTCATCCCAAGAATCTGATGAGGGATTATGTTATGAAAATAAACAACTGTGTCACATGCATTGACCCACAATTGTAGTGGTATGTCCTGATCATGCAACATCACTTGTGTTTTTCCTACAATGCTTCTATTCTTCCTTTTAGCCACACCATTCTGCTGTGGGTTATGGGGTGTTGTCAACTCTCGTTTAATCCATTTTTCCTCATAGAAGTTTTTAAACTCATTTGACACATAATCTCCACCATTATCAATCCTGATATATTTAACCTTCTTGCCAGTATCTTTCTCAACCAATGCTTTAAATTCACAATTTTTTTCAAAAGTTTGATCTTTATTCTGCATGAAAAAGATCCAACATTTACAAGAAAAATCATCAAAAAATATAACACAATACCTGTGTTTGGCCATGGATGTTGTCAAGAATGGTCCACACGCATCTAAATCGACTTGAACAAGGATCAGCTGTGCTCAACTGTATTTGTTGTGAAAGGAAGCTTTGATGAATTTTCCCAAAGTACACCCTTTTCATGTGTTAACTTATTCTAGTGTACCTTTGGGAAGACCGGTAGAAATTTGTTGCATGATTTTCAAAGTGCCGTGGTGCAAGTGACCCAACCACTTGTACCACAACTCACTGATGTCTCAGACCTACACCTTCTCTACTTTTGTGCTCAAGGCAACACAATCTTCTACCTCCAACTTATAGAGATTATTCACCTGAATCCCTATCCTCTTTACCTGTCCCGTGGATATGTAACGAAGAAACGCCTTCCCCTTACTAAAGATCACATCATATCCTCTATCCTCCAACATGGCAACAAATACCAAGTTCTTCTTTAAACCGGGAACATACATAACATCTCGCAAAGTGAGGGGATCACACGACTCCTTGTGAAAGGTAACTTTACCCAACCCAGTAGCATTATACCTCCCGTCATCACCCATCTCGATATGCATTTGGAGATCCTTCTCCTCCAAGTCACTGAAGATCTCCTTATTACCAGTCATGTGGAAAGAAGCTCCACTATCTAGGTACCATACACTACCCATCATCGATGATAGCATGCATGTGATGAGGGTAAAGTCCAATTCGAATTGTGAGGAAAGAGCCTCACCTGCCGCTCCTCCTAAGGACTTCTTCTTGGACTTCTTGAGCGGAAAATTTGTAGCAAAATGTCCCAACTCATTGCAATGAAAGCACTTGACTTTCGACATGTCCTTCTTCTTGCCTCCATGACAAGAATATGATTTGGAATGGGACGTCTCCCCCTTCCTTTTCTTTGCCTTACCTGCTACGACACAATTTTCCTCATCACCAGTCTTTGATGAGGATCTATTCCTGGTGCTCCTCTGAATCTCTTCCTATACCAAATCTGACCATAATCATTCCCAATCTAGCAGCTTCTCCCTCCCATTGACAGAGTCGTGATAACTATGCCAACTATTGGGGAGCCTTAGAAGAGCTAGCTCACCATATAATCCTCGGAAACAATAATCCCAACACTTCCAAGCTCATCTCAACAATGAGTGAACTTGGTAAAGTATTTCCAAATTGAGTCACCCTTCTCCATCTTGATATTTCTGAGTTTGTCCTTCAGTGCCAACTTCGTATGGTCACTGCTATGCTGAAATAGGTCTGTCAATGCTTTCCACATTGAGTTGGAGTATCCTTGTCATGGAGACTCGAGAAAATGTGATCTCGAACTCCCTCAAGGATAATCCACCTCGCCCTTGCCACACACTTGCTCCATTCTGCCAGATCTTTAGAATCCCTTACTGGAGGCTTAGGAATGCCTTGATCAATGAACTACTTGAGGTCATTGTCTTCTAGCACTGCTTCCATCCTGTCCTTCCAGGCTATGTAATTCGAGCTGCCATCCAAGGCATACTAAAGTCTCAAATCGTAGAAAGTCATTTTCTGACTATGAAGTATGAACTGCAAATTCGAATTTCACCTACACAACCAAAGTCAAAATCTCCTCTTCTATACTATCTTCAGCTCTGATACCATGTAGGATTTTTTGTAGACTTAACGACTCATGTAATGTACTAAAACATAAGACAAGAATCTACTCTACTTTCAACAACAGAAACTAATAATGATCGATGAAAACAATAATTAGCAAGAGGAATAATATCAATCACACATAACACAATATTTCTTTGGGGAAAGAAACTGCTCAAAACCTTGACTATCTATATTGCATTAATACAAAATCTGAGAAGAAAATACAATGCTTATTCTCACTAGAACAATCCCTGCATAAGTATGATAAACTCTCTGTCTCACAAGCCTGCTCTAGCCAACACATAGCCAATTCTTCTGCTTGCCAAGCCCCTATTTCCTTGTGAAATTCCTAGAGGAATTAGCCTCTATTTAATGAGGAATCCTTCTTCCACAGCTGCGGAATCCAAAACTAGGTCCTCAAATGATTGCATGCATGACCTGTACAACTTGGAAAATCATACAACTGAGACTACACTGTCCTTGCACTCTAGTCTCAACTGGCTCTTGCTATGAACTGAAATGCATGAATTATTTGTGAGTGAATATTTAGTTAACTAGTGTGGTTGATGAGGATGCATTGGCTCACTACTAAACCTCTACTAGTTCCTCCAACAATTAGAACTAATTTAACTGACTATAACTAAATTGAACCGAGTTATCTAATTACAACTCCAAAGAAATCAACCTGGACCCCTAAAATTTAGGGATCACACTTACATGACTCTAGATAGACTTCCAACTCAAAATTCCTAAGTCAATTAAGTGAGTTAAACTTAATTAACTATTTACAAGTTGCTATGAGAATAGAATTCAATTTTAATTCACAATTTAATTCAAGGACAAATTAAATTAGAATTTCTACCATGGTCACCTTTAAGACATTTACCTTCATGGTAGAAACCTTTAATACATCACTCAAATGAGTGTGGACATGGCAACTTTCATGGCATATACACAGTCTCGCCCAAGGAGAAAATTGAAATCCAAGGGGCCTTGGACTACCATAAGATCAATACATACATTTTTTCCTTCCAGAGTAATAGGTAACTTAGGAAGGATATGTAAAGGTTCGTTAATGGTTCTGTTAAAATATAATAGATTCTGTGTAACATGCACAAACTGAGGAGAACCCAAAGCTTTCCATGTGATTGAGGAGAAAATACAGACAAAAGCACCTTCATCGACGTTTGTGTGACACACATTCTTACCATACGCTTTCAAAATGATTTGGAAAGGGGTGGAAGAAGGAAGATGAGACTCTGTTAGTCTACTCCAATGAAACGAAATGAGAGCAGTACTTGGAGGGGGTTCCATGGAAACAGGTGAAATGCCCCCTTGTGTAGAAGAATATGATGTAACAAGAAGAACCTGAGAGGTATTAAGTTCACTCTCTATAGGGAGAGTGGGATCGAATGAATATGGATCAATTCGACCACTTGATCAACCAATGGTTCATCAACATGAGTGATATGTGTTTCACTCTCTAATGGAAGAGTGGGATTGAATGTACTTGGAATTAGATCAATAACTTCGTCAAATGACGGTAGGTTGGGAGAAAGCATACGTTAACCAGTTGGAAGTTGTTGTTGAAAAACAATAAGGTTTTCCAACAATTTTGAGGCTTCATCCATGTGAGAGAAAATATGAGTTCAATGACTTCCTTCACATAACCTACAAGGAAACCTAACTTTACCCTTTTTAATTGGAACCTCACAATCACTTGTTGATGGATCACCAATAAGTTGATAAGAATTTTCTGACCATACTTCCAAGCCCTTAGGAATACCAGGACAATTAATAATGAAGTGGTTACACTTACAAAGCTTGCAAGGATATTTGGGCTTGCGATGCATGTTGGAGGTTTTCTCAACATTACCAATACTTACAACCATGTTGGTTGGTTGACTTCTTTCTTATATTGCTTCTTCTTCTTCTTCTTCTTAGTCACTTGGTTATTAGGATCAAGGATTTTACCAAGCGAAGAAGAAGAAATGGAGGAGGACATGTTGGGTGAAGAAGGTAAAAGGTCAACATGAGGTTGGCGATGTTGAGATAGTGAACTCAGTTGAGGTGAAACATCCGGTTGAGGTGGAACAAATGGAGTATTATAGGCCAACGAGTTGAAAACTACCATACCAGTAAACCTACGGTAAATCCAGGTAATGAAAATGTAGCCATATAAGGAGGAACAACATTTCCAAAACAACGAAAAGGACAAGGATTCTCGTTAAGAGGGGTTCCTTAGTTGGTAAATTCCAAAACTTTTTTCATTAGATTCAACTGTAGTGAATTTTAGTTAAAAATTTAACAATATTAACAATCCAAATTCACAATCCACACCTAAGGTGTGTAAAAAGTAAAAACAAGCAAATAACATACGTTAATAAATCTAAGGAATCAAACCACACAAACAACCTTTTCACAGTGAAATCACTAGTTCGTGATGAAACCCAACATCGCAGAGATCAATGTGAAAATTGAATAGAGATAGAGAAGGTGGAATCATTTACGCTGACAACTTCTTAATGGTCACAATCTGGTGCAAGTAACTTTACTTATGCCATATCGAGTGAAGAGTACCCTCCAAAAAGGTCCGAGTGATTCTAGTCAACATCTTCTCTAGGTACTGTTAGTGTCAGTCTTTCCAACCTTCCTCCAGTGATCAAATATGCTCTTACAAAGTGATTTTGAAGTGTCAAGGTCAAATTTTGTCATTTCAGTGAGTCTTCAAGCAAAATTTGGTCACTAGGCATTAGGTCTAGGTTTTGCTCTCACTCTTTTCAAAGTTGCCCAAATGCCAATATATGTCACTATTCAACTGATTCTATCATCATTCATAGGGTTTTCATTATCATCTGAGTGTCTAATGAGTCATTTTACACCTTGTTCATGCTTCAGTTGCGCCTAGGTAAGGTCATTTCCCTCCCCCAGGGTTTTGAAGGCAATTTTTCTTGGACGGTCAAATCATCAGAAAAACTTGTATCCAGATGTTCATACACCTTCCCCTATCCTTAAAGTACCTTACCAAATGCTTCCCATCACTGAGATTCCCCAAATTCCTCATTTTCGTACAAACCCTAGTTTCTAGCTACAACCTGGTAATTTTCTAGGTTGGGCCTGTGTTTTGCCCTTTTGGACCCCTTCCCCTCACTCAATCTCTGAGATTCCACTTTCCCCTGCTTCCTAACATCCCTCCCCACTCCCAAAAATTCCCCCAAGAATTTAGAAGCCCCCTATCCCCTTCATTTCGCTTTATTTCGACAGAATTCCTTGTTTCACACATCGGGACAAGTCGCACTCAAATGATGCTTCAGAGCAATCAAAGATGAATTTTGGGAAAATGAGAGAGGTTTTTGTCCACAACATGCCAAAAAATAAAAAAATCCTTCACTTTTTACACAGGTTTCATGGTTTGAGAGAAATGTCAGGAATACCGTTGCCTCAGGAGAATCAAAGACACCTCTGAAGTGACCTTGGGACAATCAAGTTTTCTCCTAGCTTGGTTAGCCAAATGATTTAATTGATGGGTAAAATGATAACTACACAAAGAGAGCTTTCCAATGAGCTATCATGAGCTAACTTTGGGGTTGAGGAAGGCATTCAAAAGTTGACTGCAACAGCACTCTTCTTTCAGGCAGCCTCATTTGGTACTTTTTGACCAGTCTTGGGAGATTTGATTTTTGATAGGTCAAATCAACTCCAAATTGAAAAATTCAACTTGGGTTGGAAATTAGACTCAAATACCTTTCCAACGAGCTATCCTGCGCCCGATTCTGACATCGGGAAGGCTTCCAAACGCCTCCTGCAAAAGGGGCGCGACCACTCAGAGCAGGGGCGCGACCACTCAAGCTGTCTTCTACAGAACCACTCCAAATTGACTAAATTGCCCTCTTGCTTGCTAAATTGATCGAGGTAGGGTCTTCTAGTGCATTTGAATGCTTGAAACAGGAAAGGATGGGCTTGCATATGTATGTTTATTACCAAGAAATGTAAGGAGAAGTGGACTTGGGTGATTGCTTGTTCATGTAGGCATTATGCTAGGGTTGATGTTTTTTCAAGGTTACAGCGCCATCACAGTCACAGCTAGAGCCAGAGGCCATTCATGAGGAGGGAGGTCCATCACGCCAGCCCGAGATTATTGTGCCGACACATGTTGTTTCCCCACTACAGTGTACATATCAGAGAGGTCATAGGACCTTATTTGCAGCAGCTCGACGAGTACTTTCTCCACAACAGGTGGAAGGGGTCTCGTCATCATCTTCAGAGCAACGAGTGTTATCTCCACACCAGGTGGAAGGGGCCTCGCTTTCTTCATCGGCACAGGCAGTACAAGAGGGCAAGCAGCCAATGATTGAGGACGAAGCAGTTGGCGAGGCACATGATGATTTCACTGGTCGTGATGCTCGCTCTCCCCCTTCAAATTTTTATGAGATTATCAGGCAGAGAGAGGAGGAGAACCTCGTGTTGCAGAAAAAGCTCCAAATGGCTCAATGGACCATCACTTATCTAGAACAGCGCACCAAATAATTAGAAGAAGAAAAAGAACTTGATGAGCTATGGAGGATCCGCAGTGATCGAACTTTGAACCGTAGGAGGCCCGGTGACCCATTGCCTGCTGATCGAGAGTCCATGCTTATCAGTGTGAATGCACATTTGGAGAGATTGTTGGAAAAGGCAAATCATGACAAAGAGCTGCTACGC
>APFE030089738.1:300165-315076 GCA_000404065.3 Pinus taeda
CCCCTTCCCCTCACTCAATCTCTGAGATTCCACTTTCCCCTGCTTCCTAACATCCCTCCCTACTTCCAAAAATTTCCCTAAGAATTTAGAAGCCCCTTATCCCCTTCATTTCGCTTCATTTCGACAAAATCCCTTGTTTCACACATCGGGACAAGTTTCACTTAAAAAATTTCAGAGCACTAAAAGATAAAATTTGGAAAACTGAGAGAGGTTTTTGTCCACAACATGCCCAAGAAGAAAAACCTCCTTCACTTTTTGCATGGGTGTCATGGTTTTAGAGAAATGTCAAAATTACAATCGCTAGATCCAAGGAGGTTGGCCAAGGCACTAAAACGAAGAAAAAGGCCCGATCCACTCCAAATTTTGGCCAAAGCCTCTTGGGATTGGGGACTCCCATCCCAAATTTCAAGAAATTTGGAGAAAATTTGGTCATTTGTGAATTTTTTGGGCAAAAAACAGGTTTTCTTCCCCAACGCATCGCGCACCGTGCGCAACCCTTTCGATGGGAAGGTCCATTTCAGGAAAAGTTTGCATTTTTGGATTTGTCAGGACAAAATACACTTGCTCAGAAAGTACCAAGAAATTTCACCAAGTTTTGAGCCTCCAGAATGTCAAAAAACAAGCAAAAAATGACTTTCTGCCACCTTTTTGACACACAGGAAGCAATCTTGGGAGATTGCCATTTTGGAGGGGAAAATGGACACCAAATTCAGAAATTCAACTTGGGTTGGAAAGTAGAAATCCAGAAATTTCCAACAAGCCCACTTTTGCCTCATTGGGACACCTGAAAGTGCCTCAAAAACTACTCCAAAGCCACGCAACCCGTTCAGAATCAGGGCGCGACCCGTTGGGCAATTTTCACAGACTTTTTGGAGTGGATTTTGATCCTCCTTGATGTAAATGATGTAATTTTATGATATTTTGACACTCATTTATCCCTTCTAGAATATTTATTCATAAGATAGGCAAAAATTTAATGAATGAATTGGTTTCCTAGCTTATAGAGGCAAGTTGTTTTGACTGCCTAGTTTTCAGTGCTCAGTTTGGAATTGGTTGAAACAGCTCCTAGGATAGTGAGCTCGACCCCTAGAGGCAAGGAAAGATGTTAGCTTGCCTGTATTATGTACTTTCTTGGTCATTTTCATGGTTGTACTCTTGAGGGAGAAAGCTTCTATTGTATTACTCATTGTATCTCTGCATTTTTGGCAAAGGAAGAAAGATCGGGGTTTTGCAGTCCTTTTTGGGATTCCTGTGGTTACATGTATTGATGGTGTGTTTCTCTTTGTACTTGTAAGTTTGTTATGTGAATCATCTTCTTACTTTTTCTTCTCCAAATTAGGCAAATGAAGTGTTAAGGTAGAATTCATGGTTGCTATGCTCTGCCTTTAAGTTTGCTTAATATCAATGTTTTCAGCTGTTTAGGGAGAATTCAAGGTGATTGATTGCTCTCCTTAGCTCCTCACCAGTCATTCTCATCCATCTAAATCTTTCAAAGGCATCAATACAGTCTCCTACCTCGCCCCAAAGAACCCCCTGCAAAAACCGTGTCCAATCCCCGCACCCAAAATTGCCTTTCCCCAATTTTCCACCAAACCCTAAAAATCCCAATTCAAACCTTTTTATCAGTTTACTAGCCTAAAATCAGTGTTCTTTATTGGTTATCTCAGCCCGTTGAAGACCTTTTTCCGAGATAGACCGGAGAGAGCCCTCTCCTGTCCTGTAGGGTTAGCTACGAGGCTAAGTGGTTTGATGTTGCCTTGGAGTTTACCTTTTTAAGCCTGAGGTGAAATTTCAAGCGCTAACAGGTACAACATGGACTTCCCCTCCGCTGTCACTTTAGGTAAAAGCCCTAAGATAATGTTTTCTAAGTTTACCACATACAACAATTTAGCCTGGGGGAACATTCAAAGATCAGACATACATCAAGGGCAAAGTAACAAAGCTCAATCCCCTTGAAAGTTCCTCAACATGGTCAATATGAGGTTTATCCTTCAAGTGACTCCCAAGCACTTTTTTACACTGTTTGTAATGCATGAAAATCGTGCTACCATAATAAATGAAGTGGGGTCCATCACTTCATTGGGTTCGATATGATCTCATGCTTAATTCCGTTGTAAGAGGAGCTTCCCAGAGTCAAACTGTAATAGATGGATTTACTCCCTACCACAAGATTCTAGTGTTTATTTGTAGATTTGGAAAGTTTAATCACTTCCCTATTGCAAAGCCCTACAACTTGATCTAATCTAGATGGAAACATCCCTAAAATAATAAAAAAATCTATTTGATTTTATTAGCGCTATATATATATATATTATATTTTTTTTTAAGTTGTTACTTACTCGATGGATAAATGGATGTGAAACTTATGGTGTTATGACCTGACCCAAAACTTTAATGCAATTGAACATGATATTGTGATCTTTTCATTTTGATGAATTATATCTAACGTAAGGAGAGAGATTCTTCTTTAAAATATCAACTCCAGAATGCACCACTTCTAATTTTCCAATGCAATTCAAAGCGCTAAGTGCCAAATTATGCAATGTAATCTATGCACAATTTGCATGAAAACTATGTAAATGTAATATATGCACAATTTCCATTCATGTTATGAAAATGGGAATTCTAAGTATGAAAAAGTAATCTATGCAAGAGAATTCTTCAAAACAAAACAAAAGATGACTCCAAATCAGCAGAAGAACAACAAGACTATTTTTTCCTTCACCAATGTAACTGAAGAACCAATCGAGTGTAAGTAAAGGAAATTGGGTGAAAATTCCAAAGATCAAAAGTGATGACACTCAAAGGTGATTAACACTCAAACACAATTGACGGGGATTTTTTTTTGCAAAAATGAAAGAAAAAACATGGAAAAATTGTTTAGAAACTGAGACAAACCTCTAAGTAATGACCAAAGGAAATTAAATCAAGAATTTCTGAAAACAAAATTGAAAACACCCAATCAAATTGAGAGAGACTCTATAAATTGTAAACAAGATTAAGAAATCATAAAAACAAAAAATCTGGACTTAAATAAGAGAAACCCTATATTTTTCAAAAATTTTACAGGGTTGTGCAGGTCACTAATTCAATTTAGTGCAGTTGCACATTATGAACTGCAAAAAACTGTACAAATTTGCGCTCTATTGCTAAAGGAAAATTGAACAGACCTAAAAACTTAAGAAAAAATAAAAAACAAAGTTCTCAAACCTAAAATTTAAGTTCTTAAAAGGGTATAAAGGTGTCAAGGGTCATAAGAGGACACAATGGAGTACTCTCGTTCCCCAGTATGGTCACCAATTTGTTAGGTGGACAAATCACTTCTTGCGAAAAAGAAGGATCTCCCTAGATTTCCAACAAAACCAAGTAACAAACATCAAAAGAATTCCTACCATTCCTTAGCTTGTAACTAAAGCATGAAACATGTAGTACACAAAGAATCACTTACCTATTAGCAATGTGCTTATAGAAGTCCTTTCAGTGCTTTCCACAACTAGCTTTTCCTCAATGCCTTAGAGGCTTTCCCAATGCTTCCCAGAACTTCTCCATGATGCTCTAAAAGAGATATGCATAGACAAAAACATTCAAAGGGATCAAATCAGCTCACATATAAAATCAAAGGTAAATGAAATCCCTAACTTAACATAACATATAGTTTAATCAATAATCAGTTGTAAACCATGCGAGTGATCAAGGAATCTCACAAATAACATTAAAATAGACGCAATTAGGAAAGACCAACCACTTTGTATTGAATTCAAAGGAGAGAAAGCTTACAACTTGGTTGCCTTGATGTCACGAGCCTCTTCAAATGGTCTCCATTCCTTCCCTTGATGACAAGCTCTTCATACCCAAAATCAGCAGCATAAGTTTACAAATCCAATTCTCTCTCATCCTCTCGTCTTGTGCTCAATTTATAGGCAAGAGGAGGAGGTTTCTAGTTCCTCTTCTCAGGGGATATGATGCTTAAGAGGAGGAGATTAGTTCCATGAACTAAGGGATGAGGTGCAGATATGTAGTAGTTCGAGGTTTCTAATTTGGATAAGATTCCTCCATCAAAGCTTCTAGAATTTGTTTTTTTTTTTTTACTTGCGTGAAAAAGATTGCACAACTTATATTGGAATACTATGCGTAGAATTGCGTAGGACACAATGGTAAAAACTGCACATGCATAGGTAATGGCTAGGAAAATTACACAGATACTCAAAAATGGTTTTAAATAAGTGCAACCAAACATTCCTTTTCTCCCTGGTATTATTTTACTTCAAGCTTCATAGGGGATTCACTTGAGACACTCATAGGATGACGAGAGATTCGAACCGATAGTCATGGTGAAAAAAATTAGTGTAGCACGTGGGCTCTTAGTCACTCCCTTGACAAGGCCTCCAAGTGGCTGTAAGCATGGACTTTTCCAGTCAGTTTTGTGCCAACGACCCCAAATTCCGAGCCACTTTTTTCAAGGCTAGGACTCAGGCCTTTTCCCAAAACTCAATGAAACTTCTAGAAATGATGAATAACATGGAAACAAAGCTTCTAAACCAAGAACTTGAGCAAGGACTTGAACTGAACCCTCCCAACTAGGACATGAATTCCATCTAAGACATGGTAAACATGCAACCTACAGGTCATGAATGCATATCTGAACATAGGGATCTGAAACTTATTGGAGGCTTATCGAGAAGGACTAATGCCTTCTCATAATAGACAGCGTAACACCAATTAGGTGATTCATTCATTAACCAAACATTTATTAATTAAAGTGTGATAAAATCCATAATTAGATCTGTCATATAACCATGCTTATAACCAACATATAACCAGGTAGATAACAATGATAGAACAACCATTAAAGCCACGTAATACAAGTACAATTACTCATTAAAGACAAGAGAAACTTAGCTCTTATTAACCATATGCAAAATATAACAAAGTCAGGGACTTCCATGTACCACTCGACCATAGACTGGGCTGAACCAAATCTTATTTTCAACCAATCACCCCCCTACCATATTCCAAGCATGAATTTGGGATCTCATAAAACCAAGGGAATCCAAAGGTTAAACCACCTCCACCCTCACCATACCATGATCTCACCTAATCGGCCTCGAGATCACAAAACCAAACCGAGCTTGGATGCCTCAAAATTCCTTCACCACCCCTTGAGGAATTTTCCTATCTCCACCCACCTATTGAGGGATTCTCAGAGAAAACCATCTCCACCCCCAACCCTTGGGATTTTCCTGAGACCTCTTCACTCAGATCCAAAACCTTCGGACAATCCAAAGCTCAACCAAGAAAGAATCCCATCACACCATGGCTATCCATAAATGGAAGGGAAAGGCTAAAACATTGTTGAAACCCGACAAAACCCATGCCAATGACAACAAATGAACCAAATACACTTGCATATATCATGCATATCAAATCTAGCTAGGAAATCATACATGCAACCTGTTATCTGCAAGTATTCCTGCTAAAGCTGCTTGATCCAACCTTTCCTTGCTTGATCCTTGCTTTCCTTTGCTTTCCTTTTCCTTCCTTTGCTTGCTTTCTTTCCTTCTCCTCTTGGTGCTCTTCTCCTCTCTGAGACTAATTCCAAAACAAAACTGAAAAAAAAGGATCCAAACTGATGCTCTGATGTCTTTTTATTATTGATGCCTCCGATTTCTTCATTTTCCTTAATTTTGCTTCAATTTCCTCCTCACATGCAACCTATGACCTTTCACCTCCATTTTCTCTTATTTTTCTTTATTTTCATAAATAAAATATGAATAATGCCTTTTTCCCTTTTCAAAGCCTTTGCCATTTGCTTTGCCAATTTCCCCTTAGCCATAATACACAATAAGTGATGCCCACTAGGATGTTTTTTTCCCACATTCAACTTGGAATACGTGTCCCATGATCTTGGTATTATTTTACCTTTATTAACTTTATTACATGAACTTTTAGCCCGAGGTTGTTACAGTTATGAACAAGGCCTTTCTTTGAGATGGTTCAAAAAATTCCTTCTTAGGCTCCAACAATACTTTATTCAATGGTAAAGGCTCTCTTATCTCAGATACATTCTTTACTTCTTGTGCCTCTCCTTTTTTTTCTTTTACGCATACAATACCAATAGTCCTCTAGCTTGTTATTTCATTTTCTGGGCTTTCAAATGGTTTGTATCCCGTACTTCCACATCTATAGCATCTATACTCTCTTCTTCTTCCTCTAGAAGAACCTATTCTACCTCTAGAGTCACTTCCTGATGATTCTTGCTGATTTTAACTACTAGTTCCATTTTTGTGTGTTGTAGTTCTTCCTTTTCTGTCAAATAATGTATCTTGTAAAACGGTTTTGTGACAGTCTATGAAGGTTTCTTTGCACATAGCCCCACTTGGCCAATTGAAAGCAAAATTCCCAAAATAAGTGAATAAGGTAGAAGGACTGATTTTCAATAGAGGTTCCTATAGTGACTTAAATTGACCATAACTCACTTACACCAATAAAGAAAACGAAAATAACAACACTCAGGTTGATTTACATAAAAGGATTCTTTGAATTCTCGGCAGAGCAAGCCCCTCAATTCAATTAACACAGACAATAAGGATTCTTATCATGCCACTGTAAGTTATAAACACAAAGAACAAAAATTCATACAGGGATTATGAGGTTTCAAATCATATAGAGACCAATGCTACGATACTATTAATGCTGTCACAAAATCCAATATTTTCATTAGCTCGAGGCTTTGATTAATACAGTCGAGACTTCATCCATATCCTTGAGAATATGATCATATGAGCCAAAATTGTCTCTAGATCATTCTTCGAGCCTTCCTCTTAACAAATTACTAATAATAATTATTGCATGGCAATTTGAATTATTTTTTCATAATCTACACACAACAAAATGAGAGAATTGAGGAAACAAATCCTTTAGTAAAGATTCTTTTGACCTTCTAGAGGTCAAGATGAAATTTTAACGATGCCCATGCATCATATAATCACTCTCTCATCTAGGATCATCGTTTTTAGGAAGTTAGAGAAGGCTCCAGTGCTTAGTTTTGGGAGGTTTATTAGAATCAAATGCCCAAGATTCAAGAACAGAAAACCCTTCACAACCTCAAATTAGCATTCATTCATTAGTGTAAAAGTAAGGTGGTTGATTATTAGCATCCACACTTAAACTTGTAGAAATAGAGAAAGAGGATACCAAAGGAGAAATGGTTTTTTCTAGGAGTAATAGAGGCAATGGATAATCTATGGGAGATTTTTCAATAGAGAAAGATAAAATTCCAAGCAAGCTTAGACAAATTAGCACGGGGATACAAAAAATTAGGAAATTTTAGACTTAAGGAAGCTTACAACCTTTTGATTGGTTATAATCAACTACTATAAATTCCAATATGGAGTAAAATTTTGTCCCTAAAACTATGGCCCAAAATCAATTTATTTTTGTGGAAAATTCGACATAGTTTTTTTTAACATTGGATGGATTTAGGTGTGATGATTTCAAGGCCCTTCGTCTTATCATTTGTGTCACCAAGTAGAGAAATCACCAAATCACCTCCTCAATTCATGTTCTTTTGTCTCCAACTTTTATGATAGTGGGGAAATCATTTTCAAACCAATTGATAGAGTGAATCAAAACATGTTAGAAACTCTCACCAATTGGAGAGACTTAGAATTCAAACAAAAAGTACATCAATGGGGCTTGGAGATATCTACCAAGCACTAATCTATGGGAAACATGGAAAGAAAGGAACATGAAAATTTTCAAAACAATGAATTTCCACTAAATCAAGTTTGGAAAAAACTTCTCCTAAGTATACAACAATCAATACTATCTTGTAGTTGGTCCACATAGGATCATAAAACAAAGGGTCAAGAGGGAAAGGTCATAATCCAACTATGAATTATCCAATCCAGGAACACACCACTATCACATTCCCCACAATATAGAAGTGAAAGCCTAGAGACTTGGAGTCCCCCTCCTATAGAATCTCTCAAATTAAACTTTGATGGAGTTTCCAAAGGAAACCTTGGCCCACCTGCTATGGAAGAGTATTTCCATATTTTTTTTTTGTTTTTTTGTTTGTTTTTGTGTGAGGTTCACCATTTTATTACCAAAATAGAGCTTTACATGAAATGGTTCTTTGTGCTACTAGTTTTCCCATCAAGAAACCAACCCAATAACACAATGTAAGTGTCTTGAAATTATATATACCCATTTTAAACAATTTGATAGACATAATAATAAATTTCCATAGTAAAAATGGAGTTGAAAGAGAACAAAATTATAAAATCTTTGTTTTTCAGAGTCATTTTGGCTTAACTAGAGCAAAATTGGACTTCCCATTGACTACCAAAGCATAAAATAAGACTGCGTAGTAACTTGGAGGAGCCGTGGAGCAAGAAACAAATGTTGGGCCATGCGCAAAAGCTCCACCCACAGACCATGAGTAGAAAAATAACCAAGATAGAGCATCCCTAGCGAACCATAATAGGGCATTCCTAATAAACCATGGCAGTGCATCCTTAGCAAAAACATGAACTTAGCGTGCCCAACGAAACATGAACTGATAAAATCCACAAACTAGATCAAATAGAACATGAAGCTTCAATGGAAGGCTTTCAAACCCCACGATCTACACAACGAAACATGCAAATTCAAGTCTTGAATTTCATCCAAGAGGCCACTGAAGTCTTGAAAGAGAGCGACCATAAGACTGAGGTACAATTAAAACCGTCTGCTTACTGAGAGGAAGCACTAAATTGTTCTTGAGAGGAAAACCATCGTGAAGAGCCTTGAAGGCTAGTTGAGACCTTAGATCCACCATGCTTGTGCTGGAGGATGAAAATTTCTGAACCAAAGAAGGATGGTGACACTGGCCCTCCAATTTTGTGAAGTCCAGTATAGACCAATAAATGGGTCATCCAACGAGTGTGTGGATATAATCAAGAAGGCGGGCATGGTGACCATGAAATGGCAGAAGGGAGACATAAAACATAACTAACATAAATAATGAATTTGCAGAGTAGTGCATGAGGTCAAAAATTAGGCTTAAATAAGTATTTAATCTAGACATGATGCCACCTTCAGACATCCTCAATGTAAGCCTCTTTGTGTAATAATGACGCCGCTTGATGCAACTGAAAGCTAAAGGAGGGATCTTGTATGATAGATAGAAGTAAGTGATTACATCCATAGCACTAGAATTAATCCGAGCATGCTGACCTATAGGAGGATTTATGCTAAGGGCCAGATGGCCACCTGATCCACATGGCTTCAACATTATTCTAATAGATGGTTGGAGTAAGCGCCTGCCATGGTTGAGTAATTATGGTTTGCAATGGAGAGATAATCATATCTTAGCTAAGTAAAAATCACTTAAGACCATATTATATCAAGTGAAGGGCTTCCTGAATCGAGAGCATGATTGGAAAGGAGATCCACAAGCTTATTTCCTGAGTGACGAATGTGAGATAACATGGTAGCAGAGATGCGCTTTAGTAGAGATGAAACTTTGGAGATGTGAAATTTTATGTGCTGGCTTCTTGAGATCTTAGATAGGGATCAACCACAATGAAACTTCTTTAGAATGGAGATGATGCGCAGCAAGTCCCATTCTATTAAGAGCTTAAGATAGTTGTTTCTTAGAGAAATTACCATGTACAATGGCCCAAAGCTCTACTTTATTGTTGGTGGTGAAACCAAGCTTGCCTGCAAAAATATCAAGAATTTTCCCTAAGTTGTTTCTAACGACTCCAACATAACTTACAGGCCTTAGATTGCCTCGCAAAGCCCCGTTAAAATTAAGCTTGATAAATCCTAGAGGCAGGAGAGACTAAGTCGAGGGGTTAAAAGACCACAAAGAGGTCATTGAAACAAAGGTCTGAAGGGAGTTTTGAGGTATGATCCCAAGTTGATGCAAAATGGTTTACTTAGAAAGAGTACATTCCCAATCCCAAGTATCCCATTGCATGGAGGCTATGGTCTCTTGAAGATGGGAGAGAATGAGATGCCAAACAACCTCAAGGGCAGAAGAAGAATATTTGGACTAGAATTTCTTCTTTCCAAATATTCCATGTAATGAAGCCTGAGATTAAGTGCCAAGATTGATTAAGGATGGGGCTACTAAATGGGGGAGTATTTCCATCATTCTAATGAGGAAGTGATATAGTGAGGCACTAAATTGGTTCTTCTAAATGAGGCCACCAACCAATCCCAAAGTGAATAAGAGAAAGAACAATATAAAAATAGATGATTATGATCTTTAGTTTGACCCTGACATAGATGATAGATGGAAGGACCTATGAAGCCATCTTTTTGAATCTTATCCTAAGTTAAGGTCTTTTTTTTTAGAAGTAATCAAAGGAACAAAGTAATTTTAGGCCAAGGCTTCATTTTCCAAAGATGTTTCAAACGTGTTTGGTCTTCATCTGATGGACTTGCGCCAGGATTCTACAAGCCTCCTTGAGTTTAAAATTTCCTGACGATCCATATCCCCACCATAAAATATCACAATTGGTCCGTACTACATTATTTCTAGTGGCTAATATGGGTGCCAAAAAATGTTTCTATTCTACATGAGACCTTGCATAATCAAGTGATGAGATTTTCCAAGTGTGTCGGGGTGAATTATTTGGATAAGAGTCCCAGTAATGGGATACCAACAAGAGCCCTATTTGATTGAAGTTATCCATGATCTACTTGGAGTTGACCAAAGAAGAGAGTTTAGGCCATTGGTTCCAATAATCCTCCCAAAGTAAGGTGGTCATATGATTGCAAACTTCCCATCAGTAGTGGTGCTTAATCAAATATTTGTTTTGGCAAGATGCATTCCATATGTGGGATCCATGAATGTCATTTGACATTCTAAATAACTGATATGAGTGAGGACCCTGAACATATTTTTTAGTCCACATTAAGCACCACATAATTGAATGGTATTTTGGCCATCTCCACCATTTTTTGGCACTCAATGCCCTGTTTAGTACCAAGGTGTCTCTTAAGCCTAAATTTCCTACACATTTGGGAAGGCATAACTTATCCTAGGCCTCTAAGGCCCATTTTTTATCTAATGTATCCCCTCCCCAAAGAAAGGAGCATTGAAGATTATAAAGTTGGTTAAGAATGGATTTAGGAGAAATAAGGGTAGAAATAAGGTAGGTGGGCATGGATTGCAACATTGATTTTAGGAGGATGAAGCATCCTGCAAGATTTAGGGCTCTAAAGGTCTAGTTTGATAGTTTGGCTTCGATTTTAAGTAAATATTTTCCTATGAATATTGGAAGAACAGATTGGTTGTCAAGGGGTCTCCTAAGTATTTGGATGGAAGGGAGCTATTTTTGAAGCTAAGATGATGAGAAATTTGAACTTGGACTACAGGCGTAGTGTTGAAGAAGAATATACGAGACTTACTTTTGTTTATATCAGTTTTGGAGGCAAATGTGAATGCATCCAAGATTTTTTTGAATTCCAAAGCCTCATAAAGGGAGGGGTGACCCATGAGCAAGGTGTCATCTACAAATTTCTAGTGAGTAGAGCGATGTTGATTGGGGCGAAGCAGGAGGTATTTGAGACACATTTGGGATGGAGCATTCTGAATGGAGTAGCTCAAACCTTTAGCAACCATTAGGAATATGTAGGGGGGAATGTGGCCTCCTTGCCTTAAGCCTTGGTAGGGGTAAAGCTGGGAGAGGGAGAACCATCAACCAAAATGGAAATAAATATTTGGAGACGAAGGCCATTACCCATGAAACCCATTTTTCATTAAATCCATAATCCAGGAGGGTATGATAATTAAATTGGTAGCTAAATTTATTAAAGAAATTTGAAATTTCGAGTTTAAATCATTATGAGTTGCTTGGAGACACATAAAGAGTGGATGTGTTCATGAGTAAGGATGATGCTATCAAGGATTTTGCTTCCTTCTACGAAGCCTATTTTCTTAAGGGTGATAAGAGAAGGAAGGAGAGGCTTGAGTCTATTAGCAATGTTCTTCAAAATGATTTATATATGAGTTTTCAAAAGGAAATGGGGAAAAATTCAAAGGGAGAGGAAGCTTTTGAGGATTAGGGCATAAGGGAGATGAAGGTGGCATCAAAGGAAGAGAGTAGCAAAGCTGAACAATGAGAATATTCAACAACTTTCGAAACATCCCTACTAAGGATAACTCAACAAGCTTGGAAAAATTCAGTTGTGAAGCCATATGGGCTTGGGTATTTGTCTCTGGGCATGCTCATAAAAACACCTTCTACTTCTTGAAAGGAGATTTCTTTAAGTAGAAGGAAATTTTTCTCTTCTGTGATCAACTTAGGGACATGTTGGGTTACCTTTTGTATATCAGCTCTCCTGTCAGAGATTGGCTTTGTTAAAAGGGAAGAAGAGTACTGAGAGAAAACCTAGGTGATAACCTCATGATCCTCCATATCCAAATTGTGCTTAGTATAGATATGCTGGATGTGATTTTGTTGCCTACAATTAATCATTTATTTATGAAAGAATTTAGTGTTAGGCTCCCCTTCTTTTAGCCATTTCACCCAATATTTTTGCTTGTAGAGAATCTCCTCCCGCACTAATCTTTCCTCTAATTGTTACCACAGTTCTCTTTATGATGCCATGAATTATTATGATATCCCTTATTTAATAATGGTTTGCTAAATCTCACTCATTTGCCTTTCTAATTTAAGATTTTCTTTGAAGATGTTTCCAAATTCCATAGCATTCCACTCCTTTAGCTTTTGCTTAATGTATTTTAACCTCTTCTGAAAGCAGAACATGATGCGACCCAATATGGATGTTGATTCCTACCACCATGCTTCCATGTTAGAAATGAAGTCTGAATGGCATAACCATAAAACTTAAAAAAAAGGGTTTGTTGCAAGGTGAATAAGACCAACCCAAATGAATAGTAATCGACCAATGGTCCGATCCATAATTTGGAAGAATTAAAGCCTCCACATTGATCACCACTAAAAAGAGGGATTCAGAAATAAGGAAGCGATCCAGTCTTGCCGCAACTTGTTGTGCACCCCCCCATCTGTTATTCCAGTTATGTAATCCATTCAAAGTCTAGATGTTGACCATTTTGTAATTATCTATGAAAGAGTTGAATAATAAGACTTCTTCTTCTAGTCTTCTTACACCTCCCCTCTTTTCCTGCAGTGATAAGATGAGATTGAAATCCCCCCTAGGATCTAATATCTAGGGCTGACTAGGAGAGCACCAATGAAAATATTTGAAATAAAGGTTCTTTTTTCAGAGGGAGAGTGGGGACCATAAACATTGGAGATAAAACCCATTTGTGAGGAGCTAATAGGCTAAAAAAAAACAGTTAGGATTTTGGGAAGAGAGAATGAATATTTGAGGATGACTATTGATGGATTCTAGAGAACTACAAGACCCCAAGATGCACTAATAACACATCGGGTTATGAGGTCACAATTTCTCCAAAACGAATTTACGATTTGTATGAGACTATCATGAGTACACTTAGTCCCTTGAAACAAAAGGTTTCTCTAAGGAAAAATTATTCTTAAGGACCCTACGCTTGGATTTGTTGTTCAAGCCTCTAACATTCCATGATATGATATTCATCATTAAGATTTTGAGATGTGGGGAAAGAGGGTATTTGTTTGAGGAACTCTGCTCAAATTAACCAGAAATTCTCCTAAGTCTTGAAGGAGTTGACTATTAGTTTTGCAACTTTTTTTCTTAGGCTCTTTGGAAAAGATGGGGTGATCTTAGGGAGAATTTTATATGATTCCATACGAGGAAATGGAATTGAAAGGAGAAGAAGTGGCACCTGGAGTGTTAACCTAGTGGAGGAGCAGATCTTGATTATAAAGATAGGCTCTAGAAACCATTTTAATTGTTCCTTCGAGATAGCAGTAGGGTCCTTGTTCTCCCATTCATCTGCAATTTGCTAAATATCTAAGTTTTGAAGATCCAAATATTCTAAATCTTCTTCCTCTATTGGAGTTAGAGTCTCCTGGTTGGGTAGGTTGTTCTCTAACATAGGCTATTAAGGCTTGAAGAACTAATTAAACTTTGTGTTGGGTGATTTGTCTTGAGTGGGAGGTTCTAGGGGATGATTGGCAAACATTGTTTTCTGGTTAGGATCGTTTTCTTCCTCTATGTGGTGAAGAATTATGTACCGATTTTTCCCTTGATCACCCTACCCTAAAGAGCCTTCTTGTCATCTTCTTGTTGAAAAGTGTGCAAGAAGAAATGCTAAATTTAGAATGTGAAAATAGCATGTCTAAAAATAGCAATTTGGCCAGTGAGGTCATTGGCCACATTGGGTGAGAGGTGAAACTACTAAAATTAGAAAGTTATAAAAATAGCATTTTTGGGTCCCTTCCTATTTATAGCAGTCCCTAGTCTATCTATAGGAAGTAAAATTAATTTTGGTCTTAACAGTAGTTGGAAATATAAATTAATTAATTTTTCATGAGTTGATTAGTTAAGGAAAAACAAACTTGAAGTCTTTGTGAGAACATGCAAAAATTTCTCCACTAATTGGGGAATGTGTCCTTGATTTGCTCCACTAATTGAGGAACTAAGGATGAGTTCTATAATGAGAGAATCAGTTGACTTAGTTCTAACTAGTCAAGTCCAGTTAGATTATTTTAACAAGTTGTTAAAATAATAAAATATAGTTTGTTAATGCTTGGATGCATGTGACAACTATTATTTTAGATAACTGAGGATTCACTCATGGATAACTGTTGCATGTCAATTTTTTCAGAGACTCAGTTGAGATTAGATGTGGGACAATGTACTATCAGATGCTTAACTATTTCTAGTAAGTATTTTTTGCATGGTTGAGGAACTAGTGTTCTCAAGGAATATATAGTTGGACCATTGGTTGTTTTTGGTATGTTGGAATTAATAGCATATGCTTTTGCTATTATTTCCTAAG
>APFE030089738.1:354921-385173 GCA_000404065.3 Pinus taeda
TGAGAAAATCATACATGTTTCTACAACTTTTGCATCCAAGGGGCATTCCCTTAGAGCATGTTTCTTCCTACATTTCAGACAAAAGATGGCTAGAGCGTCAGTTTCTGATTTCTGCTTGTTTTGAATTTTAAGGGTGTCTAGTTGTTCATTAAGGCTCCCTAAAATATCAATTTTGAATTCATCAAGCATATTGCCAAGCTCTACCCTACTTACCGATCTAGTTGCAGATTTGTTAACTCTGATAAGAGAAGGATCTCTAGGCCCTTTTCCCATTTTAGATTTTCCTCTTGAGAGATGGACACATAGTTCTGCGATGTCACGAAGTGGAAGTTGAGAAATGTCTCCCTTCCCATCATGTTTAAAATATCTATCCATTCATCTCTAATGGATTTCTATAAAAGGGCTTTCAAATTTTCCTCATCTAAGTTTCTCATCTTTTCTCTCTTTAAGTTGTACTGAAATCTTTCAATTAAATCCTCCAAGTTTTCATCTTCTTTTTGCATCATTTTGAATACCTCATCCTTGTGATTGGTGGGCATACAATAGTCTAGGTATCTATCCAAAAATGTTTGTTTCATATCATTCCAAGTCCTAATAGATTGGGTGACTAATCCCATGAACCATTTCAAAGTGGCTCCCTTTAATGTTGAAGGAAACAATTTGAGTTTTTGAGAGTCTTCCATATAGTCATAGGTTCGACACACTACTTCAAACTCAAACAGAAATGTTTCAGGATCCTCACTTCGCAATCCATAAAAGTTGGGGAGGACAATGGTGAGATGTTCTTCATCGTTGTGTGAGTTTCCTCATCAACTATAGGGAATCCAAACGAGTTATCTCCTTCCCTATTTCTTCCATTATTACCTCCATCTCCACCATTGTTGCCTCCATTATTTCCTCCTCCTCTACCTCTACCTCTACCTCCGAATCCATCTACTACTTCCTCTGTCATGATAGTTTCTTCAGAGTCCTCTGGTTCTTCTATAAAGGGTGGATGAGAGGGAGTTTCTTCCTTTTCTTCTTCAGATGATTCTACTTCTTTGATTACAATATGCTCTCTTGCAGAAGTAAAGAAAGGGTCTTCTCCTAGATTAGATTTGGTAGATAATGTAGGAGAATCCTCTAATTCAGCTGCTGCTCCTTGAATTCCAAGAATATTAAGGCTAGGAGTAGATGGTGGTGAATCTTGTCTATGCCTTGAAGAAGCTGGAGTTGTGAAAATTGAACTCTTGGCTCTAGCTATAAACTTTCCCCTAGAATATATTGCTCTATGCATGTCATTTTTTTTTTTTAAGTTGGGCTAATAATTCTCTTTCTGATCTTCCAGGTCACACTAGGTGCAAGAAGAGAGCATACTTAAGAAATTATTGAATCAATAACTCTCTTTTCTGATCCTCCAGATCACACTAGGTGCAAGAGGAGAGCATACTTCAAGAAGTTATCAATTTTCCCTTCTTTTTATTGTTTTTTTTTTAAGAAATTGGCTACCTAGTTACACTTCCTCGGCAACGGCGCCAAAATGTTTGGTAAATTTAGAGTGTCCTAAATTGCTACATTAATTTGTCAATCCGGGATTCGTAAGCTGACGAAGTGTGGCGCACTATATGTGCAAGATAACCTATCTCTTACTTTTTGTCGTTTTTGGTTTTTTATTTTGTTTTGGGTTTATCTTTGTTGATTTCCTAATGTGAGATGGAAATTCTAAAAGACAACTATGGATATAAATGTTCAAGGCAATGAGGTCCTTTATAATGATTTCCAAAACTTCAAACTTAAAAAGGGTTTAAAACATGCAATGATAAATTTAATTCCTAAAAGAAAATGAAAATGTGCCACTATACTAGTCAAACAAACAGTGAACTATTGATCATGAAACCATTATCCCTACCACTGCCTAAATACAAAAGAAACTGTACTCAAAGAAATCCAAAAATTGCAAGTAAAGTAAAGCTAAAATCAAATTACATCAACTCATATTCTGACCCCTCACCATTAGTCTCGCTATGGCTTTCGGAGGTAATCATAAACAACTTGAGCAATTTGATATCTAATTTGCAGAAAAGTAAACTAATATCAAATTACACACTCATACTTCAATCCTTCACCATTAGTCTCTCTATGGCTTTCGGAGGTAACTGATAATGACATGAGAAATTTAATATCTAATTTGCAGAAAAGGAAACTAATATCAAATTACACACTCATACTTCAATCCCTCACCATTAGTCTCGCTATGGCTTTCAGAGGTAACTGATAATGACATGAGTAACTTAATATCTAAGCCAACTAATAAATCCAATGAACATAACTAAAATAAACAAAACAGAGCTAGAATTATAAACTAAGAAATATAAGTCAACAGAAAGATAAAAATGATTCCATGTCATTAGTCATTGTAAAACTATGTGCAAATGCCCGGGCTGCCTACTGTAATCTGGAACAAATACACTGATCAACATTAACAGCAACGGAAAGCATGCAGAATTATGGACAAAAATAAAACGTTAGTACTATAAGAAATGCAATATATACAAGTGAATGACTATGGCATAATGAATGTAAAAACACAACATGAAACTATACAGCAATAAACAAAACCTCGGCGTGTGCAGGGGCCCTCTGCACAACCTTGGGCAATAGCTATCAACCACGAATTATGCTCAGAAACAGAGTCTTCTCATATATTCATAATGTAGTCATAATGACGAAACAATGTCACAACACATTGGGCTCATTAACAGTCAACAATACGTTTAAAAAGACTAACTATGATGTGTATGGAGACGCATTGTTTATAACAGAAGGCTATATAACTGATTTCCTAAAAACTGCGCTGACAGAGGACACGTGAACTACAACGTCCACGGATCTAGCATCATGGTTGTTGAGATGATGCAATCTAATGAAAGTGGCTTGTTGGATTTATATCGTGGGCAACCTACAAGTGTCAGGGTGCCTCCAAAAGTCTAGAAACGGTCACAGAAATCTTTCACGTGCCTGGAAATAGAGTCCTATTACTGTGGGATTCTTCCGTTGACCACCGCTTGACCACCGTTGACTATGGCCTCTTCTGACGAATCTAGCTAGACCAATGGGATACGAACCATGTCCACATCATTTCCAACTTGCCCATGTGGCTCGATCTGCCTGATGATACCTGCAATGTAGACTTTAACAAAAATAGTTGCGGAAAGTTGACCCAGTTGTGGAAAGTGACAAGATTCCGCAGCTCATAAGAAAAAATCTAGTTCAAACAACAACACAAAGACATAGTCAAGAAACCACTTTAATTGCTCTTTTATAACTAATATGCAATGATATTGACAACTTAGGAGGTTCAGGTAAATGGAAAGAAGCTAGAAAAAGGTGTAGGAAAGATGCAAGTTTGGGGCTCAATAGTCATCACATCTCTATGTCCAAGAATTGATGAAGGGCAGGTTAAGGCTAGAAATTTTGGAAGCCAAAGAACATGAAAGGGCCCACAAAATTTCAGAGATCAAATTTGCAAATCAATGTTTAATGGAAGGTAATAGAATAATTTTAAAGGAGCATGTAACAATGTTACAAGATGCTTTAGAGGCAGGAAAACGAGAATGGGAAAACATGAAGGCAACATGGAAAACCAGGAATGGAAACAAACAAGGATGTGATAATATCTAAAACAACTCAGTTAGATACACAAATAGTTCAACAAAAAATCCTTTCCGAAAAGAAGGCAAAAGAGAACAAGAGGACATACATTCAAAAAGAAATCAAAACTAGAGCTGATGACACTAATGGTTACATGATACAGGAAAAAGAAGATGTGAGTTGTCGTAGAGCATAGGAAAGAGAACACAAATAAAGAAAAGATAGGGAAACAAACTTTATTACCAGGGAAATAAGAGACTATGGAAAGAATGAAAGCACTTTCAATTTGACAAGGGAATTTTTGAAAGAGAAATTACAGTGGAGAGGGAAATTTTCCAACCAAGGAGGGTGGGAAAGATATGTGAAGAGAGACCTTGAACCATAAAAGTCATCATGGCAAGTGTGAAAGACAAACACCATCTCTTAAACAAAAAGAAACTCTCGAAAGGTCCACACTTCTTCCTAGATGAAAATTTAACTAGCAAACAACAAGAAGATAGAAGAGAAGAAATGGAGAAAGTTAGACGAACAAGAAACGAAGGGAAAAGAGCATGGTTGTACAATGGTAAAGCAATTATTGCAATGTTTGGACCTCATGGAAAAACAGGGCAGCAAGATGGCAGAATGAAAAAACAGGTAATTTTATAGTAGGGAGGAAAACAACATGATAAACATGGATGAAAAGGGGTGAAGACTTAAATTTGAGTCTTGTGTGCCAAACCGCGTAGCAATCAAATCCTACCCAAGTCTGCCTAAGTCTAGTTTGTTGGAACTATAGATGTTATCCTTGGAGGAGGGGACCAGGGATAGAGCATATTGCAAAAGGTAGAGACATACTTTGTCTCACAGAAACTCATGAACATGATGGTTGCAAAACTCCTATGTTTGACGGTTATTTAAAGTTAGCAGTTTGGAACAAGGCAGTAGAAAATGGTAAAGGGTACGAAGGAATACTCGTTTTAGTGAAAGAAAAAGAAGGCCATCACATTCAGTTGGTGAAATAAGATACAAATAAACAATATTTATGGTTCAAAATAATAGAGAATGAGAACCACATAAGAATTGCAACATGCAATTTTGCGCCTCAAGTATCAAAAACATACAAAAATAAGGGGTTGGACAACAAAGATGCGTATGCAACTTTAAAGCAAGATATTTCCACATATGCTTAGCAGGGAGAAGTTCTTTTAGTGGGAGATTTCAATGCTAGAACAAAAAATAAAAAAGATAGTATTCTTTGTTGCAAAGAGGATCACAATCATATCTGGCTCATTGAAGAGGATAATACTCAATGGTTGAGATGTTCATAAAGTGACAAAGTTAGTAATCATTTTGGAGAGGAGTTTCTTATGTTGTGTGGTGCTTTCAACTTAATTATCTGCAATGGTCTAGATAGATGGAAAAAGTCTGGGAACTCCACTTCCAACACATACAATGGGGCAAGTGTTGTTGACTATGTTATTTGTTCACAAAGCTTGATAGAAAGGATAGATGAAGTGAAGATTGGAGAGTATATTTGGGACTTAAATCATATCATAACCCAATTTATATAAAGCTATCTTGGTTAGAAGAAAGACAACATAGGAGGAAAATCCAATGTTCTCGACAATCGACATCAAGAGGCAAAATTATTCTAACACAAGAAAATTGCACTATCTTCAAAACAATGATAGAGAGATCAATTCAGAAGGAGAAAACGAGTCCCTAAAGTCTCAATAGTCACGAGCTAACAAATATAATTCAAGGTGCACTTGAGAAGTGAAAAAGAGAAAAAAATACAAAATCAAAATCAAATTGTTTTCATGTGAATGCTTCGTTCAATGAGTAATGAAAAATGGCAAGGAGAAACTTGAATAAGGCAGGTGAGGAGAAGATGAATGTAAAGTTATATAAATAGATTTTAAAAAGGAAAAAATATGAGTTCATGCAAACAAGGCAAGAAGAGTTAATATCTAGGCAAGAATAACCCAAAGATTTTTGGGTAGGAACTTCAACCAAGGAAGAAGAAAATTGAAAATAATATTACAACTAATCAGTGGTTTGACTATGCAAGACAACTCTATGAAAAAGAATTAGAGGTTGAACCTCCTCCCAAGATCAAAACAACTACAAATATTTTCATATTATAGGAGGTGGAGGTAGGAATTAAAAAGTTGAAAACAGGGAAGGCAAAGGACTTGGTTGAACTTTAAGTAGAATATCTAAAGTGGGGAATGAACATTCTGGCAACGCACATCACAGAAATATTCAACAACGTCATTCGGAAAGGATTCCCAAGAGATTGGACAACTAGTATAGCAATACCCCTTTTTAAAAGTGGAGACATTAATAATCTTCCAACTATAGAACCATTATGACCAATCCTTTGTTTGCAAATCTTTTCAGCGGCATGGGAGAAAATAGAATAAATAAGTGGGTAGGAGTAAAAGAAAAGAGGGGAAAGGGAAAGCAGGTTTTAGGTCAAAGCATTCTACAGTAGATGGTATCACACTGAGACACATTATTAAAAATGTTTGGGGGAATAAAGAAGAAGTATTTTGATGCTTTGTTGACTTCAAAAAGGCATTTGACACGGTCCCTAGAGATAGGTTGCGACGTAGAATGGAAGAATTTGAAATTCCTTTGCAATATAGAGATGATGTCCTGTTGTAGCAGCTACAACCACCCTCCAAAATTTTGCCTTAGCTTCGTTTTGGGGCCTCCCTTCCAACTTTTCATAGCAACTTGCCTTGCTTTGTCAAGTTCACAAGCTTCAGTGTTTTTCTTACACAAAGGTAGACTGTCGATCACAGTTCGAGGCATTCCCCTCATAGGCTGATAACCCAGACTTGGTCTAGTTGCAGGCTGAAAAAATCCCCTAAGAAATTGCGTAAATTTGGAGGTAAACCAGCCTTCCCTCCAGAAATTGCGCAATCTTGACTGGCAGCCTGCTAGGCTCTAGAATTGCGCAATTCTGCCAGTCAACCCACACAAAGAAAATTGCGCAATTTTCCCTAGTAGGGCTACTCAGCCCAAAAATTTGGGCAGCAGTCGGTTGCTCTACCCAAAAATTGCGTAAATCTCTTGGATAGTCAACCCAACTCCTAGCCAAAAATGCACATTTTCTCCCAACAAACTCTTGCATGTGAAACTGAGTTGACTAGTTCCCTTCGGGACCGAGAAAATCTGACTTGTATGTATGGGATGCTTCTCCCAAGGTAGCATGCAAAGGCATCCCTTGTTTCAGGGATCTATTTTTAGCAGTTGGAGGTTACATGCAAGTATCATTTCAAAAGCCTCCCACCAAGTGTCGCTTTCCCTAGATTTGTGGCATGCATGTCACAAGCTCAATTGCATAAAAAATCATCAATTAGACACTACAAAGCTCATTCCTCACATCAACCTTGCGGTTCTAACATCCCACATCACATCTAGGAGCCATCAGCACATTCATCTCAACTATTTTGGGGTAAGCCCGCTTTCCATGACTTGTGTTGCATTTTTGGCACTTTTTGCATTTCGCGTCGTATGAACACTGCGTGCTTGATTTCAGTGAACACTTGCTGTCATTCTGATACATACTACCTTGTCCTAGCATTGTTTTCAGTTTTCATTTCTATCTCACTATTGTCGCATGCATGAAACTGTTTTTCACGAACGGTCACTAATTTGGCGACTCACCTCACCCACATGCATGTTGATCTGTTTACTGGATCTTTCATTCATGTTTGCATGCACTGTCAATCACTTCTACTTTCACTAAGTGTCGCCATATATCCACTGTCATATTTGCTTTTAGTTTCCTATCGGCAAGTCAGACCAAACTTGGTTCGAACTCTGCCTTCACTGAGACAGCATTGCGCAATCTGGGGAGGGAAGGCTCTGTCTTCCTCTCCAGAAATGCATATTTCTGCCTTGGCACTGTCGTCTAGGACTATTTTGTGCATTTCTAAGGGACAGTGATTTCTGGCCCATAAAATTGCTCAATGCAGTCATTGAACCTGCAGCCATTGCCAGTTGAGATTGCGCATTGCGAAATTACATCAGTCAGCAACCAGACTGGACTACGCATTACATAGTTCCAGCAGTCAACCAGTCTCCCAACAGCGCAGACTATGCCTTTTGCTATATTGGTAGTCAGTCTCCCAACCTCCTGAATGAAATTGCGCAACCTTCATGATCAATCACACAGGGATGTTGAAATTTAGTTCTTAAGTTAATTTTGGTTTTTGATTGAAAAATTTCTTGCCATGAGTGTTTCCATGTCTCCAAGTATTGCAGGTATTCATCTGCCTCTCAGCAATGCAGGTACAATGGTTTCCAAGAGAGTAGAGTCGAAGACACCGTTTAGAGCACACTTGTAGATTCAGTTGATCAAATGTTTATGAGCTTGCCTACTCACTAAGATATCGAGTTGTTCGTAGGCAAGAACATCAAGATCACAACGAGCAACATCATGAACAACAGCTGAAGGCAACATACTGAACACAATGAATGCAATAGATACAATGAACGGAACGAATGTAGTGAATGCAATGAATGCAATGAATGCAATGAATGCAAGAGGAAGGTTATTGACAACACAGAGGTAGAACAAAGTTGCAGGATCAAGCAGATCCACTGATGATGAAAGCAACTTTGGAGGCTCATGCTATGAGGTGAATGGAACAAAAAAGGAGTTGCATGTGCTGAAGCAGCAACTCAAGGAAGAACATGAAGCTTCACAGACAAAGGAATGAGTTGTAGTAGGAACAGGAACAACAGTGGGAACAACATGCACTCACGGACAAAACTGTGCCCGTACAAGTTAAAGATCCATCCCAGCAGTTGGCATGGAGCAGACATGGTGAGTAGTGTTGTTGATCATATGCAAGGGATTCAACATCATGCATGTCAATGTGCGCGTGCATGTAATCAAGCCCATTCAACACACTCACCAAGGTGAAGAGAAGCAAGTCCAATTGGAGCTAAACATGTACTTCGGCAAGTTGATGCGCATGACCACCGGCACACACTTGAAGATCAGCACAAACACTATGCATCAGTGTGTTCTCAGTTCAGCCGCACCCAAGAAGACCATGCGCATGTTAGCAGACGATTTGGATGAAAGAGCCGAACCAATGCATCGGTTGCAATAGAGGCAAGAGTTTGCTTTAGCAAGATGTCACCATGAGGTGCATGCACACCATCATAGACGACCAAGCTTGGCATCATCTCACCACCTTCACCATCACAAGCATGCCAAAGAGTTGGACTCATCACAATGGACTAAGTGTTAGTGATTTCTTGCATGGCTTGCTCAAGCCATTTTGTCTCACATGAGTACATGTGTATTGTAATGTAACATCATGTCAAGTATAAGTCAAGTGTCAATAGTTGGTTGTAACAGTCATAGAGTAGACGAAGAGTCATGAGTGTAGATGAACTGTCACAAAGGGGAATGTCTAGGGTCACCCTACCCTTTGCTATAAATAGTCCCTCATAACACATTGTATAGGATTTTGGTCAGCCAAGCTTCTGATAAGAATATCTTGGAGAGAGCTTGGACAATATTGTAACATGCCTTGGCTTCTCCACTGCACGAAGCTAGTACATCTCTTTAGAGGAGCAGGTGGAAGTGGCTGTAACGTTCCACTGTTGGGGCTAGTGGGTTTACATGGATGTATTTTATGATTGGAACTTACACTTCTTTATATAATATGAGCCAACACGTTTTCATGCATATGTTGTTATTGTAGTTGGACTGTTTCGGTTGTTGTAGCAATGTATGTTGTTTAACTTACGTAGTTGTGTATGAATTGTTTTGTATGCAATTATATGAATCTTGTTGCAGATGTCTTTTTGGTTTAACCATCAATTTGGATTGCTAGCTGACTTGCTTTCCAGCTTGTGATGTGTCGTCGCTCGTGTGTTCCCTTCCCAGCTGAGCACTATTACAGGTTGCCAAGGGGTGCAGTCATCTCAACCCACCTGTGTTAGAACCTCTCATGCACCTTCCTTTACTCACCGCATCAGTCACACCCTTGCTACTGACAAAGTTATCTTACTTGCCTCTGTGTGACATCATAGTGAAGGTACTACTATACAACCCACTACTGGGACTCCTACACCAAACGGTCTGAGGTTTAATTAGGACTTTTTACCAGGGAGATCCCCTTACATGTTGGCGGATCCAACACTATCAACATGTCCATAGGCTTGGTGAAAGTCAAAATTAGAACTTCAATAGGCATTTCTGAAAGTCTTAGAAGTGACATCGGAGTTAAGAAAGGTTTCCCTTTATCCCCTACCCTTTTTGGTTTATATATTGACAAATTGGAAGAGTGGCTAAATCTACAAGGTGGGGATGGTGTTCAGTTGGGGGAGTTTGCGATAAAGATTCTTTTATATGCTGATGATCTTGTATTGATTTCTAAATTGGCCCATGGATTGTAAATGCACCTATATGCCCTTGAGCATTTTTGTAAAGCAACGGAGATGCAAGTCAATACCAGTAAGACCAAAATAATGATTTTCTTTAATAGAAGAAGCAAAGCCAACATACGTTCTTCTTTGAAGGAAAAATTCTTGAAGAAGTAAATAAATACAAGTACCTCAGGATCAATTTCAACAACAAGCTTAACTGGGAGGACTATAGAAAGAAGATAATTTTAGGAGGGTGAAAAGCATTATATGCACTTCAAAACAAATGTAGAGAGGCAGAGTTATGGGATTGGAAAATGACTAGAGTTCTTTTTGGACTCCTAGTTTGTCCAATGACATTATATGGGTGTGAACTATGGGCTAGAAGCATCTCTATTTCAAAATGGAAAAAAATTGAGAAAATCCAAAAACGCTTGATCATGAGCAAGTTTAAAATAAAAAGTTTGGTTCCTTATGAGATAATTTTGAGTGAAACAGGAACAACTCCCATCGAAGTAATTGCTATGGTGCTTCTTATAAGGTATCTAAAAAGAATTGAGCAAATGGGAGTAGGTAGATGGCAAAAAGTTATCTTCAATGGAGGCATGAGTGAAAGAAAGGAACCATGGATGAGACAAAACAACAAATGGATGCAAAAATGGAATTTTACCTCAATGGGTGTCCCACAAATAGCAAGGAGTTAAAGAATTTTGTTATGGAGAATTTTTGTAAGCTTATATGGGGGAAAAGGTTGGGTAGAAATAAGAAGTACTATGTTGAGGAATTCAACCCCACTTGTGATCTCCAACAAAAAGAGTACATTGGAGCTAGAATTTTGTGGAGAGCGAAGATTCTTATTTCTCAATTAAGAACTAACTCACTTCAACTTCGATGTGAAATGGGACAGTGGAAGAGACCTAAAGAAGCTTGGGAAGAATGGGTGTGTAATTTTTGCACTTCTGGAGCAGTGGAATCGTAAAAGCATTTCATTTTGGAATGTGATGCTTTCAGAGACAACAAAGATAATTATGGCAGTATGTTAGCATCAATTCCTTGACAATTGTCTTTTCAGTGAGGGGACTGTTAGAAGGTTGGGTCAGATCATCATCAATTTAAGTAAGAAAAAGATTGAATTGCAAATGGAAAAAAAAAGAGAGGCTAGTAGTCTCATATACTATTTTTAGTCTCGTGAACATTAAAATGGAGTAGTTTATAATGCAACTTTTCGGAGATTTCGATCATCTGAAAAGCGCATTATTCTGGCCAGCCACCCAACCGGATTTTCCCTCACCTTCGTCTCCGTCACCTCACCGGAACACTACTCTGTTACCTTTGTAACCGTCACCTCGCACGCCCACTTCCTGTTTCAACTTCACCAACCTCGCCAATGCCTTAATGAGTGTATGGCAACCGTGCTAACTGGATTTGAAAAATTCATGTGAATTGGAGCATCCCCTGTTACCTCGTCCTTACCTAGAGCTTGACCACCGAGCGAGTGAAATGCGGTTTTATGGACAATGATGATTGCTGGGTATGCACAGAATGGATAGGTGGGTGAAGCGTTCAAGATGTTTAAGGAGATACCTGAGCCAGATATGGTCACTCAGACGGGCATGGTTACAGGATTTGTGTAGAATGGGCAAGTTGAGGAGGCTTTGGAAATGTATGAGAAAATACCTGAATGAGACGTGGTGCTGTGGACTGCGATGATTTCAGAATGTGTGCAAAATGGGTATTCTCGTAGGGTTGTCAAAATTTTTCAACAAATGTATCAGGAAGGTGTAAGGCCAAGCTTTGAAACATTAGCCAACATTCTGCCAGTGATGTAGTTTGTCAGCACTGGAGCATGGCGAGGAGGTTCACAAGAATGTGATTAAGAGTGGATTTCAATCAGATGTATTTGTTTGGAGTGCTCTTGTAGATATGTATATTAAGTGTGGTAGCTTGACTGCATCACTTGCTACCCCGCCCTTTCCCAGAGCTTGACCACCGAGCACTGTGGCATAGAAATTCCTTTGCAAGGGGAAATCAAAACATTTCCAAGCTCCGAAAGGCCATCTCTGCTAGCTGTAGCAATGGGATAAATAAATACTTTGTTACAATGAAGGCTAAATTGAGTATTGTTCAAGTCATTTCCTATTTCATCTTTTGTTCACCATATGGGTTTTCTCAGTTCTGAATATATCATCCATAATGCAAATGAAAAGGTAGACAGAGTGCCTCGATGGCGCTTTAGGTGGATGTGATATTTGATTCTGTGAGCCATTGAAGGTTGTTGGCTTTTGGTAAACTAGAGGTGGTTATATTCTTGGTACGATATCTACCATATTTGGGCAAATCATTAAATTCGAAAACCATAACCTTTAATTGTGTTGAGATTTTAAGATAAGTGATACAAATAAATTTAAGGATTCAATTTCTTCCTCATCCAAGGCCAACTCAAATCCAAATGATTATCACCATGAAACTCTGAAACAAACTGATGATATCAACAATCAACGAGAAATGCTAAAAACTTACCCAACAGGAAGGGGGTTGTAATTTAATAGAAGAGACTGAATTCAATCTGTCCTCCTCCATATCTTTAACCATGGAATCCATTAACTCATTCATGTTATTATTTTCTTTAGGCCCTGCAACCCAGCCGCTCATAAACTAACTCATCAAGTGGCCAATATAAAGTCTATGTCAACAGAAGACCATATATATATATATATGCAATGAATAGAGGATCAGGGAGACTATGAAAAAAAAGAAACAAACTGCTTCTAAAATGACTAGCAGCTGCTACATAATTTCTGATGGAATAAGGATGACAGGTATTAATCCTACAACTAGATTTCTGTGAGTAAATGTTCATTGTGATGTGTAACATGGAAACAAATTGCCAAAATGCCAGCCTTCACATGAGTACATAGAAGGTTATCAATTCAGATTGCTATGACATGACTATACTAACATACTCTAAACAATTTGATATGTGGATAGCTTCAAGGCTGTCTTAGCCAACCCCTGGCACAGGTTCTCAGAGTATTGTTAGCCTAATATGTAATGTAACTATGCTTCATTTTCTATATCAGAATCACTGTGGAGAGAGGGCTTCCACCATGGGAATTCAATGTGTTCTGTTCTGAATTCTGACTGAAATGATATTATGGTTTTTAGTAGATGGGTCATTTGAAGATGTGTAGTAAGTTATGTTTACTACAATCCATCTTAATTGTCTACAGTCTGCAGTAGCAATGCTTTGATCTCCTCCGTTGTAACATCTTCCCCAGTGGATTGCCGATCACAATGTGAAAAATAATAGAGTTAGACTAGGAGCTATTGCAGTTTAATGGGTAATCAATTGAAACATTACATTACCTCTGCTCGAAATACATCTAGTGAAAATCCATTGAGGCAACTTAAGATTGCTTGCTTAACATCAAGACCAAGTCCATCAAGAGCCTCGATTGTGGATAGAAGCAATCCTAACTTATTGGAACAGAACATGTGAATGTTTAGGACCTTCCCTTCTCTTCTACTTACCTCTGCCAGAATTTCCAGGGAGAGGATATCAAAAGGGATTCTCTTTTTCAACCAGTCACCATTAATTAGATGGTTACCTAAAAGAACTCACAAAGAAACCACCAATGATAGAGAAGCCTTGAAGCTTGAAAATAGAAAGAGATTGGTTGGAAACTATGGCATTCCAATGTGATCAACAACAGAATATTTATAAAGCTTTATGAAGGGTAATATGAAAAAATTGAACTTGCTGATTGACAGAATTTCATCTAAGTCACAATGGCCTACCAGTGGGACTATCTAACCTAAAAAAACGTGGCCAAGGTTTTTATTATAAAATGGTCTCACCTTGGTCACCACACATCTAGCTATGTCTATGCACTTCTTGCCTTCATTAAACCACCAACTCCAACTTCACCTCAATTTCTACATTTTCCATTAATGCAATTATCTAACATGTGTTGCTGTCACATGCCAATCTAAAGTTGTCTCATGCATTATGGGCATGCAATCACTACCACACCAAATAATTTCTTACTCAACTAACTTATATGAGTCTTGTGCCAACAAACTCCAACCATAATGCCCCCCAAACCCCTTGTCACACCAACAACCCAAATGCAACACCTAATCCAATGTATCTCACCTAGTTAAGCAATTAATTCATGACAAGATAAGTAGAACCATCATAAGTCGTTACACTCATAGATATCCCTTTACTCATGGTTGAAGTTTCCTGAGTTAGAATCTCTTATAAACCATCCAATTGATTATGCTCCAGTTGTAAAGAAAATTGGAAATGAGATTGATTTAACTCTGGTTGATCTTGAGGGTCTTTTACCTTCGGCAATCATTATGGTTGTTTCTGTCATTGCATCTACCACTAGTGGTAAGCCTCTATCAGAATAAAATTTGCAAAAGACTTTAGATGCCTGTGATAGAGCGCTTGCACTTAATGCAACAAAAAAGAAGGTTTTGGATTTTGTTGAGAGTAGGATGGGATATATTGCCCCCAATTTGTCTGCTATTGTAGGGAGTGGGGTTGTAGAGAAATTGATGGGTACTGCAGGGGGTCTCTCTTCACTGGCTAAAATGCCAGCTTGTAATGTGCATCTTCTAGGTGCAAAGAAAAAGAATTTGGCAGGATTTTCAACAACAACTTCACAGTTTCGTGTTGGATACCTTGAACAAACAGATTTTTCTAGAGCAGTCACCTGCTTTGAGAATGCGTGCATGTTGATTGTTAGTTGCTAATTTTTTCCATGAAAAAGTTGAACCAGAGACTTTGCATTTCCAGTTTCTTTAAACTTAACAGTTCAGGTATATAACTTGTGGGCTGCAATGAGAAGATATATTACACCCAAAATTGGATCTAAACTTTGTAGCTAGACACTCCCAATAGGCATCTCCTGGAAAATCACCTTAACAAGTGACAAACTCCTTTTGTTCGTTGAATTTAAAGCAAAGTGGCATGCAATCCTGACTTATTGGAACATAACATGTGAATGTTTAGGACCTTCCCTTCTCTTCTATTTACCTCCGCCTGCATTTCTAGGGAGAGGATATCAAAATGGATTCTCTTTTTCAACCAATCACCATTGATTAGATGGTTACCTAAAAAAACTCACAAGGAAACCACCAATAACAGAGAAGCCTTGAAGCTTGAAAACAGAAAGAGATTGGTTGGAAACTATGACATTCCAATGTGATCAACAATAGAAGATTTATAAAATTTTATGAAGGGTATTACGAAAAACTTGAACTCGCTGATTGACAGCATTTCATCTAAGTCACAATGGTCTACCAGTGGGCCTGTCTGACCCAAACAAATGTGGCCAAAGTTTTCTTATAAAATGATCTCACCTTGGTCACCACACATCTAGCTATGTCTATGCACTTCTTTCCTTCATTAAACCACCAACTCCAACTTCACCTCAATTTCTACATTTTCCATTAATGCAATTACCTCACATGTATTGCTATCACATGCCAATCTAAAGTTGTTTCATGCATTATGGGCATGCAATCACTACCACACCAAATAATTTCATACTCAGCTAACTTATATGAGTCTTGTGCCAACAAACTCCAACCATAATGCCCCCCAAACCCCTTGTCACACCAACAACCCAAATGCAACACCTAATCCAATGTATCTCACCTAGTTAAGCAATTAATTCATGACAAGATAAGTAGAACCATCATAAGTCATTACACTCATGGTTATCCCTTTACTCATGTTTGAAGTTTCCTGAGTTAGAATCCCTTGTACACCATCCAATTGATTATGCTCCCATTGTAAAGAAAATTGGAAATGAGATCGATTTAACTCTGGTTGACCTTGAGGGTCTTTTACCTTCGGCAATCATTATGGTTGTTTCTTTCACTGCATCTACCACCAGTGGTAAGCCTCTATTAGAAGAAAACTTGCAAAAGACTTTAGATGCTTGTGATAGAGCGCTTACACTTGATGCAGAAAAAAATAAGGTTTTGGATTTTGTTGAGAGTAGGATGGGATACATTGCCCCGAATTTGTCTACTATTGCAGGGAGGGGGGTTGCAACGGAATTGATGGGTACTGCAGGGGGTCTCTCTTCACTGGCTAAAATGACAGCCTGTAATGTGCAACTTCTAGGTGCAAAGAAAAAAAATTTGGCAGGATTTTCAACAACAACTTCACAATTTCGTGTTGGATACCTTGAACAAATAGAGATTTTCCAGAGCACGCCACCTACTTTGAGAATGTGTGCATGTCGATTATTAGTTGATAATTTTTTTTCCATGAAACTGTTGAACCAAAGACTTTGCATTTCCAGTTTCTTTAAACTTAACAGTTCAGGTATATAACTTGTGGGCTGCAATGAGAAGATATATGACACCTGAAATTGGATCTAAACCTTGTAGCTAGATACTCCCAATAGGCATCTCCTGGAAAATCACCTTAACAAGTGATAAAATCCTTTTGTTCGTTGAATTTAAAGCAAAGTGGAAGCTTCTTAGGATCAAACTCCTCTACTTGATTTGGAACAAAAGAAATGAAGCACTCCGTAGCAAGGCACAAACTGAACAATTTTTTTATTGGTATGTCCGTACCTTGATATGTGTAAATACTCACTTGTAGAACACTGTCCAAGTCCAAAAGGTTGAAATGAAAGTGGTAGACTTGTGCAACAAGGATCCCCCTAATCACTCTGTTTTCCCCTTAGCTTATTCTAGGCAATCCCATTGATTAGAATCAAGGCACAAACATTGGGTTTGCTGGGCTGTTCAACAAAGAAGGACATGGGAAGAATGGCATCACAGTTAGCCTCCCCTGCTTCGACAACACATTGAAAAGTTCCTTGAACTAGTTCTCACTTTTTTTGAAGCCAAGAAACCCCCAAGCCCAAAAAAGGGAAAGATGGACAGGAAACTTTGTACCATATCTTGAACAAGTCATTGTGAGAGGATCACCAAATCGAATATCAACAATTTTAGATATACCTATTTGAATGCTTAATTTTGATTTCTTAAGTCTTGCTGTCTTACTTTTTCTTTGTGTTCATATTCATTGATGTCATTGTCTACTTTTGGAAACTATTTTGAACAATTGAACACACATGCTTTCCCTTTTATCAAATAACACCTGGAATGTTTCTTGTGCTAATCCAATTGCTTTGAGCTCGATTATTTAACACAGATTCTGCTTTGCAGAACACTGTTCAACAACTTGTTTTAGTATAGACACATGAATTTTATTTTAGAAAATACCACAAAAAAACTCCATCCTAAAGAAATATGACCACTGATATTATATGTTTATACGATTCTAGCCACTTTGATATTTTGTCAAAGTGTTTTTTTACATACTGTTGCAGGTGACTGGTTGAGCTTTTATCTACAAATAGGAAGGTACAATGAACATATATGCCAAAGAGACTTCAATATAACACAAATAACATAAAATCCATATGGCAGCAAGATTTTTGAGCATTCCAAGATCACTTGTATTAAAGATGAAAATACACATACCATTGATAACCCATGGGGCAGCCAAGAATTGTGGGATAGATTGAGAAATATCAACAAGCAAATAAGAGATATATGACTACATATAAGTGTTGCTTTACTTAAGATAAAATATCAATAGTATCAACACCTTCCACATGGACAATGCATACATAGGAGCATGCATATGTCACCTTCAAATGTTTGAATTTGCCCAGAAATTATGTACAGGTCCAACAACTCATTTTAGTATAGATACATGAATTTGATTTTAGAAAATACCAAAAAAGAACTCCATTTTTAAGAAATATGAGCATGCACATCAATAGCCATTAATAAATGTTTGTAAAGTTGATTTATTTTTAAACCGAAAACAAAAAAAGTGTTGTCAAAGAGACGCATCTTCAAGTCTATATATACCATACATATTAGCTACTTCCCTTTTATATAAGAAGTGCTTCAGGTGCAAGAGGCATTGCAGTCTTTGTTGTATATAATGATTTATTGCATTCTTTCATGTGAAATTGTCATTATAAAAAGAAGTGTTGGAAATTACCCAATGAAGAAAGAGAAGACAAGCTCATAATCAAATATGAAAGTACTCGATTATTGGACCATTGAAACACTTTATTTATATGGAAAAGATGAAGTACGTGTACATACTTGCAAATTATCACAAGTTGGAACAATTTCAAACCCTAGCCAACGAAACCAAGAAAACCCTAACAACCAACTCCTCATATATAAGAATCACACCTAACAAAAGCTGGTCACTACACCAAGAATACTCAACAACCTAGCATCATCAATTGCAATGACATTCATGACACAAATGTTGGTATGTGGGAGATTAAAGAAGAAGAAGTTGCATTTTCTCTCACAACTTGTTTGAGAAGCCTACAATTTGGTTAACCTTTATGTCTTTTCCTCAGCCCTACTGGTTTATTCTGTGTCCTGGTTCAATATGCAAACATTCAAACACCACATTAACAATGGAAACAACAACCACTACACAATTTAAGAGCATAAACATGGAAACAAACTTGGAAAATCACCAATTTGGGTGTTGTCAATGAGCCAATCATGTTTAGATGGAGGTTGATCCATTGAAGAAGCTTTTGTATCTATAAGATAACACAACAATTTCCATCAGACCAAATAATATCATGTGAATTAATACAAGCATCAAAATACAAATTATATCAATTAGGGATCCCATTAAATGCACCTTGACTCATGTGATCAATAGAGCGATGGTGCTTCTGTCTACATGCTTCAAGTGAAGGCATAATATGGGGATGGTGCACCCCTGCAAATACTCAAACACTACATTAACAACAACAACAACAACCAGTGCACACAGATAAGAGAAAATGCATAATAACAAACCTGGAAATGACCAATTTTGGTGTTGTCAATGAGCCAATCATGTTCGGATGGAGGGAGATCCATTGAAGAAGCTATTGTATCTGTAACATAACAATGTAATTTCCATCAGAGAAAATAATATGATGTTAATTTATAGAGGCATCAGAATACAAACTACATCAATCAGGTGTCCCATCAAATGCACCTTGACTGATGTGATAAATAGTGGGATGATGCTTCTGTCTATGTGCTTCAAGTGAAGGCACATTATTGGGATGGTGCACCCCTGCAAACATTCAAACACTACATTAACAACATCAACAACAACCAGTGCACACAAATAAGAGAAAAGGCATAGCAACAAACCTAGAAAATGACCAATTTGGGTGTTGTCAATGAGCCTATCATGTTTAGGTGGACAGAGATCCATTGAAGAAGCTATTGTATCTGTAACATAACAATGTAATTTCCATCACAACAAATAATATGATGTTAATTTATAGAGGCATCATAATACAAACTACATCATTAGGTGTCCCATCAAATGCACCTTGATTGATGTGATAAATAGAGGGATGGTGCACCCCTGCAAACATTCAAACACTACATTAACAACATCAATAACTACTAGTGCACATAGTTAAGAGAAAACGCATAGCAACAAACCCAACAAATCACCAATTTGGGAGTTGTTAATGAGCCAATCATGTTCGGATTGAGGGAGATCCATAGAAGAAGATGTTGTATCTATAAGATAACAATGTAATTTCCATCAAAGGAAATCATATGATGGTAATTTATAGAGGCATTAGAATACAGACTACATCATTAGGTGTCCCATCAAATGCACCTTGACTCTTGTGATAAATAGAGCAATGATTCTTCTGTCTATGTGCTTCAAATGAAGGCACAGTATTGGGATGGTGCACCCCTGCAAACATTCAAACACTACATTAACAACATCAACAATAACCAATGCACATAGTTAATACAAAACACGTATCATCTAATCTCTCTATAGAACTTACTTGGGATAGTAGAGGATGCATTGTTGGAGCGAGGATGACCATGCTTGTTGAGGTTTTGAAATTGAAATGGTTCATCTTCAGATGCAAGAACATTCAAATCAATATCCAAGCTGGCATTTTTTTTTCTTCTTTTATTTTTCTTTTTAGGACTAAGGAAACTCTTCTTCCTCTTCAAAGATGACTCATAAGCACCCAACCCAAGGGTGAAGTCATAATCCATAATATGAAGATCATTAACATCATCCACAATTTTTTTAGCCAAATCAATCAATTGTTTTGTCTTGCTCACAGTAGAAGGAGGACTATTCCGAAACAGGTTTAGAAAGCCAAACAAATCCTTTCTCAACTATTTCATCATCCATAATAGTTGTGCTAGTATCTGCATCAAGGTTTGGTGCCTCTATACTTATCTCAGGAGGGGAATTCAATGTATTAGGTGTGGTATCAAGGTCCAATAAAGGGTCTGAATCCATTAAGGAGGAATGCAACCAATCTACCTTTATGGCATGCTTGCAAATGTTTCCACGAATAGACCATGGGCAATCACAAGTGATAATATTTGTGCGATGCCATATGATAAGATATTGCTTATTAGGTTTACTTTGACTCCTCACCCAATAAGTGTGAGATATGCTCTCATGAGGCCCACAATCAATGTCTGGAATTATTCTAGCCTTTTTCATTGATGATTCAAGCTGCATCTCTTCCTTGTGGTTGTTCAAATATCCTACTTTTTTAGAATTTCCTTGAATTGATAACATGGACCAACATTTTTTATTAGAGTATAGAATAGCCAATCCATCCTACGAGAACATTTCTTTCGTCTATCACGTAGAAATGTTGTCTTGAGATAACTGTGGTATGACTCCACAACATTATTTGTCTCCCGATTTGCATGAGGAAAATCTCGACAGCCTTTAATCCACATCCCTAAATGTAAAAATCGAATTAGTAAATATATCTTGTCATTATAAAATAAAAAACGTATGAACTAAAAAAACTAGTATGTGAACTTACGCATCTTTTCACCAGCAACCCAATTCTTGTGGAAATAGTCCAAAGACTTCTCCTCAATTGCAAATTTGGTGAAAAAACATTGATTACATTATCCACTTCATCATTAGAAACATTTTTCATGATATAGCCAAGTTCATTGAACATCTCTTTTATTTTTTTTGACTTGCTGGCCAACCAATTAACATTCTTTAGCCATGCCCTACTTACATGCCAAATACACAAGATCACTTCACATCTGGTGATTCTCTTGCCAAATTTAATTCATTTTAAGTAAGAAATATTTAGAATGAATGCAACTTGCAATGTCAAATAATAATATTGATGTTACCTCAAAGCAATGATTTTAGCCAATGCATCATCAACCATAAAGGCATTGATCTTCTAGTCAGGACGAAGCTGAAAACGCCTATGCTGAGGTGCTCCATCCATATCACTATATCTTGTGATGTATTACGTGACATCACCACCCATGCGACTGGAACCCCACTTTGTTTCTCATCAAACACTGCAAGCATGTACAGCTGATACTGTCATATTAAAAAAAAGAAGTTAATTTTAAGTCAATAATCATATTGAATCATTATAACAAAAATGATTCATTAAAGCTATCATCGCAAAAATACTCACTCCATATTTATTTGTACTGAATGTTGAGTCCATGGCTATCAAGCTATTGTGGGATAACTTGACCATAGTTTCCAACATCCATTTTGTTTGTATTCCAGCGATAAAAGAGATCTCTCCACCATTGGGCTTCTGGTAGAAGAAGAAATCATTATGGTGTTTTTCATACCAGAGATTCACACTCATTTCATCTTTGCTATGCAATTGGTAATTTTATTTTGTCAGACGATTATAGATGTTTACAATATCTTTTCTGCATAAAGAAAAATCCCTATCCCGAGTTGTGGCATGTATGTCAACATATTTCTTAATATGAATTTTACAAACAGAGTCAATTGGCACTTGAAGGAAAAAACAACTTTCTAAATAAGGAATCATGTCTCTTGAAAGTCTTGGCTTCCTCTAAGGACTATAATAACCTAAAGTGTCATGTTTGCCATGACAAGGCCATCCTTGCCCATCTTCATGATCATACATGTTGTATGTTATTATTACAACATCAGGATTTTGAACCATGACCTTTATAATAAAATGGCATTGGCAACCCCTCTTTTTGACAATTGAACGCCTTGGTTTGGTTTTCCATTCTTCTCTCTTGTCCTTTGGGCCATATGAGCAAGTTTAACTACAAAATAAATTTTTAAATGTCAACACATGAAAAATGATAAAGCACTGTTAATATCAACATGTAAACAAGGCTTTTCTAAAATACTTACAGTTCCCATAGTAAGGCAGCACTAGGCCTTGAGCTTGGAGTTTTTCTTTTTCGACACTGGAAGGAACATGGAGCATCTGGATTTGATTCCTCTCCTTGCATAAAATCATTAATTCTTAGTTTAGGAATTTTTGCAATGCGGTCAATATTCATGTTCGTCTTGTATACTTTAGACCAAACTAAATCTTTACTAGAAAATATGATTTTCTCTTTAGGGTCTTGCACCTCAAGGGCCATAGTAGTCTTCCATTTCTTTTCCATGTTGTCTCAATGTCTGCAAAAAATGTGGAAACATATTAGGAAGTTGAATCTAAAAACTGAAGTTTTAAAAGAGAATAAATAGTTGCATTTACAAGTAGACTATTGTTGTGGGTCCCCTTCATTGACAAGATATGGAAGAAAGAAGGTGAAATGTCAAAAGAAAATATTCTACACTATTTATTGAGTAAGAACCCCACATTCTTCTAGTTTGTAGTACAAAAACATCAATGACAAAGCTCAATGCCCCATGGAAATGATGTTGTGAACGCTATGCAAATTTGACAATGTAACTATGGGCCTCATGTTGTCATATGATATGATATGTGAATCTCCAAAAAGTCGCATATCATCACGCAAGAATTTAATGAACAACCAAGTGTTTGAATGACACTTGTCCATGGAGTTGCCAAATGTTTCCAAGGAAATTTCAAACTCTGAGTAGAACTGCTAAGTTCACAAGTGTCAAATGGTTGCCTAGGTGTGAGTTGATGATCAATGTGATAAGCCAATACATAGCAGTTCCAAGATTACTTATCTGATGCCATAATTTTCCAGATTTGTGCCAACAAATTTGCAAGAATGTATACAGAAAAATTATCAAATCAAAACAGGAATTTGATGATTTGGCCTCATATAGAGAAGCTAGATGCTAAATGATTGTCACTGAAACAGTAATCAGGGGTTGTGTGCTAAAGTTTCAATAATTTTATCTTTGTGTAATATTTCATATATAGAGAGATTTCTCACATAATAGGTGAGATAATTATCTAAGTAAGAAATTCAGGAAGCATACATGGGTTTCGAGGGAATCTAGATAGGGCACCAGGGATAGAGAAACATTGCAAACAAACAATGAATGCTCAATTCTTGAAGTTCTCCAATTTAGAAGGGATTCACATTAAAAAGAACAAGAAGGGATTCACATTAAAAAGAACAATAAACATCACATTTTAGGCTAGCCAACTCTTTATGACAAGCAACGATAGACAATGCTCAATATTCTTAAAAAATGGTCTTAATACTCCTACTCAAAGGATTCAATGTGACCTTCAAAGAATTTGTCAAGTGAAGAAAAAATTGTAAATTCATAGTTGGTTTTATTTTTGTACTTATTTCTCATTTTTTAGTTGGTGGAGTTCTTGCAACTATTTTAATTATCATCACAATTTTCTAGGTTAAAGTTATATATGGAGTATATTGAGTATATTTTCATGTTAATGGTTCATTGACAAATTGGATTAATCTTCCTTTCACATTTTTTGAAGGAGATGGGTGCAAGTTCATGTTAACAAGAGATCGTTTGGCATCAATTTGCAAGTTTTCTCTATTATTTACTATCTGAAACTGATAGAATTCAAGTCTTGATATTTGTTAGCTTTGTTGGAGTAAGAATAAAGGAGATTGAATCAGTAGTCAAAGGATTCAACTGGCAGAGTATTATGAGGCAGAAATTTGTTTCCATATATGAAAGAAAGAAATCAACCAACAAAAGTCAAATCCAACAATTTCAGGGTAATGAAAATATATGTGGCAGAATTGGGGCATTTTATGGAAAATAAATAATATATTGAAGATTTATTTGAATTCAAAGGTATGAAGATCAACAATTAAGGGATAGACGGAGAGAAATGGCAGAAATCCCAATTTTCAAGGCAAACAATTAATCATCATCTCAACTAATACCTGATTTAAAGACTTCAACAGTGCTAGAAATCTCGCAATGACAATTCTATTTTAGTTTATAGATAAGGAGTAGTCTATAATTTGTGACACATTTAAAATATAAATCACACACCATAAATTTCATGTTGCTTTGCATTGTAGATGAATTACTTCAGCATGACTCTTGCTAGGATGAATGAGAAAGTAATGCATTACATTAAAAAGAGCAGAGCTAGTTGCATACATTGCAAGAGAATTGGTGTAGAGTTCAGCTTGGGCCATAACGAATGGCGATATCGTAAAATTGCGTTCTATGCTACAGTGTTCATGCAGTTTATGGATTGAAAAGAAACTCTTTATAATGATTTAGTACCATAAATAATGGATGAAACGATTAATTATTAGTTGTTATGTTCGATTGCATGTTGTCACATATTTTTTTTTTCCATATGTGAAGTTCAACAATCCTTCTCTCACAAATGCACTTCACTTTCTAAGCCCTCTGCGTTTTGTTTTTCTAGAATGACTAGCTCCTGGTCAACTACCTTGCCAATAAATTTGGTATATGGAGTCAGAAGTTAGAGGCCATTGTCATTGCATAGGCTTCTAGAGAAATCCTTAATACACTCATATTTGTGATGTCAACCCATACCAGAGGCGAGAAAGCTCCATGTTGCTTGTTGTGTTGTGTGATGAGATTTAATTATGTTATTAGGATTCCCTTAAGCTAGATGTTTATTCCAAATTTGTGCCAGAGTGCATTCATTTTCAAGATTATTTCTAACATTTCTAATATTTACTTTATTATGAAGCAGTTCGAACTCTTCAAAAATTTATGATGAAACTTGTATTTGTTGAGTGTATTAATCAGCTAAGTAATTGCCTGGACTCTGAGATACAACTCCACAAAATGCGAGAGAAAGAGAAAATATGTTATTACAGAACAAAAATGCTCTGTCACTGGGAATACAAGTTTGCATTTACTCTTTTGCCTTTAGTCTGAGCAACTCGCATAAGAGATACCTTAAAAACATTAGAAAGTTCTATACATCATGATGAATAGAATGTTGTGTAGCGGTAGAATAAATTTTGGATGCAGACTTTCTTGACCTTTAAAGTTGGAAAATTTGGACATTCAAATCTCACGAAGACGATGGCGGAGTAGTTATTCGACTTGAACAGATGCAACGAAAATTCTGGGTATAGGCAGAGTGGCAGGGGATGCAGTACGACGGAGGAAAATTCAAATGGAGTTGGCGCGGTGAAGCATCGTGAAGAGTTGGCGCGATGAAGCATGGTGAAGTTAATGTTGGGAGTTGGCAGTGACCGCGCGAAGCTAATGGTGGGAGCTGGCGTCCGGGGACGGTGATGGAGGTAACAAAGTAACATTCCGATGAGGTGACGGAGACGGAGGTGAGGGAAAAATGGGTTGGGTGGTTGGCCAGAATAATGCGCTTTTCAAATGATCGAAATCTCCAAAAAATCGCATTATAAAGTACTCCCATTAAAATATCATTCATTCATTCATTCATATGTTTCCATTAAGTCTTACACATTAAGATTCAATATATAAAAAAAATCGTTAAAGCATTCTTCAACGCACATAAAGCTAAGCCACATTAATGATATTTTCCATGTGCTCAATGCTTTTTGACTGCAACATTTATGCCCACCATTAACCACTAATTTTGGAATGCACTTTCCTCTAGGTTATATGTATTGACTAAATTGATATTGGCCGGATACAACCGTGCACACCCATTTCACCCTTGACTACTAGTGGCAGGCACTATTGAAATCAATCCGCCCAAGCTGTTTTAATAAGAACAACTACAAGGGTAGTTTGGCATATTTCAAATTATCCTCTTATTCAACTGCGCTTCGCAACCAAATTGAAAGCTGCTTGAAATTGAAATTTATGCAAACTCACATGACATGGCCACATGCCATGTGCTATTATTATGCTCGCATGACATGGCTACATGTTACATGATCAATGAGGCACATTTTTCATTTTCATTATGCGGAGTAAGAATTATCACAATGGAATATTGAAATAAACTTGTGTTTGGAAATTTTCTAAGTCATGCAACGCATAGTATGTTCGCGAAAGCTGTTATTCAGAATAATTTGTCTGAGGATTATCTGAATGGCTCAAAAATTCATATCTGATTTATCTTACTTACCTTTCCACTTGATTGTACATATTAAAAATGATAAGCTTCAGAAATTCTGTGACGATCATGGCCACTGGAGCTAAAATTACACAACACTTATTTATTCCATGTGGAATTATAATGATACGTAAGCTTGATACCTCTTCAAATCATAATTATCAAGTTTTGAATTCGGTGGAATCTGTTAAAGGCTTAGTTTAACGAGGTAGAGGAGTTGTCTCGAAAGTTATGGAAATTCTGGTAATATTTAGATAAAATCTAATAAGTATTTTTGTAAATTCAAGTTATAGTTGTGAAACTTCAAAATTTCAGGGGCTATGGATATTTTTGATGGTCCTGAATCTATTTCTACCATCAAAAACACAATTCAAACACTGTCTCTACAAAAGTTTTTGATTTTTTTTTTACCCTAATTTCAATCACTTTTAATCGTGTGGGCAATTCCTATTCCTCCGCCTGGTTAAACGACTCCTTTGTTAAATGATGAGGTGTAGGGTTTAGCTATGTGCCCATAATTTGATAACTATGCTTCAAAAAATGTGCCCATAATTTGATAACTATGCTTCAAAAAATGTGCCCATATTCATCAATTCCACTATTCATATCATCAAATTCTCCATGAATTATACGAGTGACAAGTAGATTGTCATTGCCGTATGGAATCACTGGAATTTCTAATAGTTCGGATCCATGACACTTGCCAATTAATATCACAGAGCGAGACTGGTTGATGAAAGGTCTAAGCCTTTTTCTTGTTCTTAAACTTTCGACATTAAATTCTCTTAAAAAAAATTAAACTTCCACGAGTAACTTGCGTGTGTTTTTAGGCATTCGTATGATTGGCTTCCATCGAATATTGAATATGTGAGTTCATACCATGTACACAGAGGCGATGGGCTTCACATGGTTGACATGGTATTTGCATAATGTTCCATGTATACATTATTGATGTCGAATTTTCGTAATGTTCCATGTATACATTATTGCTTTCTAATTTCCAAACTACTAAGCAGCCACATTCATGTCTCCTTGCCACTTGCGAGCCAACTGTACATGATTTTTTAAAATAGGGAACTAGCAATCAACTGTAATCAATGTTCGTAGATGTGCATCTTTCTAGCCATGAGCATTTTGTTTTTTATTCACTCTGTATTTTTCGATCAGTGTAATAAAACATTTTATATGACTAGCATGCAAATTATGCAGTAGATCTCTTCTACGATCTTATCTTCAAAACGAAATTACATAACATATAACCTTAAATAGGGATGTAGTTTGACCTATATTCCAACTAAGAGTGAGTGGATAGCTTGCTTTGTTGAGTGTGGAGAAGTTGATTGTGTGAGTCCGCACTCCCGCAAATTCAATTTCTCCACACTCAAAAGAAGCTCTGCACTTTCTCATTATCGTCAATTCGATCAACACAAAAAGCTTAATCAAATCTTAGGTTTGGTATTTCTTTATTTTCACGTGTGTGGGAGAAATATTCCCTTTGCCAAATTTTTCCTCATCCACTTTGTATGAGGTTACCAAATTACTATATTTAATTCGAAAAATTATTATTCTTATATTATATAAAATAATTATGATCATTAAATCAAAATACGTTCTCCCATGATACACCCATGCTCATTTCATCAATATTTTAATTAGTGATTTATGCTTCACGTAATTTTCTTTCCGTGAGAGAGTAATTGGAGACAAGTTGTGCATAAGTGGTTATGTAGAGGAATCTATTTGGAGGAAGCATGTGCAAAGATGGAAATGCTGGCGAGATGTTTACCTCACTAAAAGAAGCATGGCCTTAATCAATTAATTAGCAATAGAGGCAAGGAATATGTTGCCTTGCAACTATTACCCTTGTTTGATTATAAAACAATGTGATAAATCAAATGTAGTTAATGCTTTTTATCATTCATTAAGTTCTTTTATTATATCATAAACATGGCATACAAAGCTTATTATTTTACCTACTCACCATCAGGGAAACTAGACCAATGAAAGTGGAGGCTTACTAGTGTCCTATCCATCAAAATACTAAAAAATGTAGATTTAATTTGAGCTAATCTACATCTAGAAAACTATTTAGGAGCCTTGTCAAAATTGTTACATATCATCTGTCAAGTGTAGTTGGTCATCCATCAATCTATGAAGATAAAAGAAAGTTCCTGAATGCAAAGAATAAAACAAAATACCTGGGTGAGCATCATTTATCAGAGGATGTTATTAGGTTGAATCCTACACACTTAATCTTAGTGGAGGTTAGTGTTAGCATTGAAGACTTCCCTCAATATGTGACAAGCGGGAATTAAGGCTAGCCAAGAAAAAGTGTCAGTGACATTGGACCCTTTGGATTTCATTGAGGTAGGTAGTTATCTCATTGTGATCCTCATTCTTTTCTTTGGGGATGTTAGACCTAAGAGCACATTGAGAGGGGGGACGGGGAGGCGAGGTGAATCAATGTGTCGATTATTTTACCAATTCAATTTATTTATTATCAATTATCAATGTAGCAACCAGTCATAGCTGCTTGCAATATATTAATAAACACAACAATGCATCATGGACTATCATCATATCAACAATATATCAAGAGACCATCACATCAACACAATATGACACAAGCTTTTTACGTGGAAAACCATATGGGAGAAAACCACAAAATCTTCTTCTTCTTTATCTTCAATTCATTACATAGATTTATAGGCTTCGACTTGTTGGAGGCACTCACCCCCAAGATATGCAAGTCCAGTCATAGTCGCTTGCAATATATTAATAAACACAACAATGCATCATGGACTATCATCATATCAACAATATATCAAGAGACCATCACATCAACACAATATGACACAAGCTTTTTACGTGGAAAACCATATGGGAGAAAACCACAAAATCTTCTTCTTCTTTATCTTCAATTCATTACATAGATTTATAGGCTTCGACTTGTTGGAGGCACTCACCCCCAAGATATGCAAGTCCAGTCATAGTCGCTTGCAATATATTAATAAACACAACAATGCATCATGGACTATCATCATATCAACAATATATCAAGAGACCATCACATCAACACAATATGACACAATCTTTTTACGTGTAAAACCATATGGGAGAAAACCACAAAACCTTCTTCTTCTTTATCTTCAATTCATTACATAGATTTATAGGCTTCAACTTGTTGGAGGCACTCACCCCCAAGATATGCAAGTTGCTACTTGCGGTAGGCTATAACTTGATTGAGGCACCAATCTTGAAAGTATGCAACAACTGCTCATTGTAGGCTACAACCTGATTGAGGCACGAACCTTGATGATGAACATGATTCAAACTACTCTAGGCTCCAACTTGTTTGAGGCACCAACCTCGATGATAAGCGATATCTGATTTGATCTAAACTCCAACATGATTAAGGCTCCTACTTCAGTGGAGGCACCCACCTCCTTCTTAAAACTCTCATGGACCTCTTTTCAAAATATTTTAAACTAGATCCACCACCATCTTCTATAGTTATTCATTAATAAAGAAAAACAATCACAACCTACATTAACTATTACTACTCTCACAACCTATACATATTGTCACCATCATCACAACCTGCATACACTGTCACTAGAATCATCGTAACTTCTTGAACCTACAAACACTACCACTACAACCTGTAAAAATTTTCACTTTAATCACTACCGCTGAAACCATTACAAAGATCAATCACTATCATTGGTTGTCATATTGATGTCCATACTCTTTTCTAACTAATTCATTGATTTGGTCACACAAAATCCTTCTTGAAACTTGTTCTTTCCATATATCCAAAACCATTACAATCAACTCATAAACCCTTAAGAACGTGCAATAGAGATTATGGTCATGAAATATATGTTACCAACGC